>JACJUY010007794.1:5497-31831 GCA_014220935.1 Platorchestia sp. MABIK
AGCAACTGATCCAGCAACAGCAACAGGCTCAGCAAGTGCATCAGCAGCAACAGGCTCAGCAAGTGCATCAGCAGCAACAGGCTCAGCTTGTGGAGCAGCAGATACAAAATCACGTTCAGCAGCACCTCATTCAGCAACAGTTGGCACCAGAACACAGTCAGCAAGTTACTCATACGGTCGTCAATCCAAGTACGAATCAGCAGCAGACTTCTCACGTGGTGTTGCATCAAGTACAGTTTCAACAGCAGCCTCAGACTGCGTTAGAGCTGGCACAACAACAACTCAACAACCCTACTCACGAAATTGCTTATCAAATTACAGTGGGCAACCAAACTACTACTCTTCCTAGTACGCCCGACACTCAAGCTGGTCGTGTCGACAAAGGTCATTCCACACCTGCCCAAACGTCAGCCAATTTTGTTTCTGAGCATTCAGCAAACCCAAGCTCTACAGAACTGTCTGTTTCTGTAGCAGGTTTACCTAACTCCTCTGTGACAAACAATCAAGTCCAGCGTGCTTACGAGGCCAACCTGACCGCGAGCAAAGAAAGTTCTGCACGGCAGTTATTAGAGCAGCCTCAAAAAGAAGGTGAAAGAAATTTATCAGCTCAGACTGGAGCTCAGCTAACTCCAGCACATATTTCGTCAAGCACTGTAGCCATGGCGTCTCATGAATCTGCTTCCACTCTGCAACCTTCAAATTTTGTTCCATTATCTACTGGAGTTGTACCTGCTGTTGCTCATCCTGTTGTATATGCTGTGAATACTCAACACTCGGAAAAGAGCACTCCCTCTCCTGCTTCTCATCCTTCAGTTACCGTACCGTATTTGATGACCGTTCCTTCTTATCCTCCCCCGGCCACGTCGGTCGCCGTTTATGATGCCACTCAACCGCCTCCCGCTGTTGTGCCTACTGCTTCATTTACATCAATTGCTGTAGCTTCTTACGTTGCAAATCCTGCTGCTACTTACGCTTCGTCTGCAGCTTCCCTCTCTTCTTCATCAGTGTTCTACACTGCTGCTCCTTCCTCAGCAACGTATGCCTCGCCTACTGTTGCTTCATATGTGACAACCTTGTATGCTGCCCCAGCTTCTGTGGCGGCTGTTACTTCCACTGCTAAAAGTTTAGATGCTACAACTGCAGTTAATTCTTTAGCTACTCCTGTTACAGCATCACATACTACTCCTATTGGGGCCCCTCATGTCCCCCCTGCTGCTGCTGCTGCTGCTGCTGCTGCTGCTGCTGCTTTATATGCTCCACCTGCCATTGCACATTCAAATGCATATGCTACTTCTGCAGCACCTGCCGCATCATATGGTACATCAGCTACATCTCATGCCACGCCTGTAACTCCTGCGTTGGCTTCGTATTCTGCTGCTTCGTTTGCTGCTTCTGGTGCCGTAACATATGCTAATCAAGTTGCAGCTTCAAGTTCTGCGCCGACTGCACCTTCACATGCTGCCCCAGTTGTAGCTTCATATTCTCCCTCAGCATCGTATGCTCCAGCTGCGGCTTCACTTGCTGCTGTTTCGAATGCAGTACAAATCGCGGCATCAAATGCGGCGCCTGCTGTCACTCATGCTTCATCATCGGCTCCTCAAACAGAGCAGTCTATCGCACCTGATACCTCGGCATCAACTGCTCCTCAGTTGGCTCTCATGCATGCTGCTCAATCAAACTCGCAGTTGGCTTCCTATCTAGTCAGTTCAACAGCTGGTCAACCATCTGAGGCCGCCTCACACTTAGCTCCTGCGTCTCTCGCAGTTCAGGAGTCTAATTCATCTTTTGCTTCATATTCTACTTTGGCAGCGCCTGAACTCCCTACTTCTGCAACTTCGACTCCCTCTTTGCATCAGGCGCACCCGCAATACTTCGCTCATCAGGAGAACCATCAACAAACTCTTCTTCCGCAGAATTCTGTTGCTTCTGTCTCCTTATTTCAGATTAGTCACATTCCTCCACGTACTTCCTCTATACCTCCTGCTGCTTCAGGGGACCAATCTCACAATACTGATAGTAATGAATCACTGCGAAATGGGAATCGAACCAATGATATAAAAGTACAACCACATTACGGGGATGTCCAGCAGCAACAATTTGATCAAGAGTCCCGTGTTCTCCATCAGCCATCGAAAGAAAATGAACAGCCTCTTCAGCACGAGCAACTTGGACATGAACAGTCTGTCCACCAACAACAGCAGCTTTATCAACAAAGACAATTAGAACCGCCTCAGCAACATTTATTGCAGCAGTCGGGACGCGATCGCCAGCAATATCTTGTCCAGGCACAGCAATTTCAGTTGGAAAATCGACCTCATTCCGAAACAACTGTAGCTCGCCCACAGCAAAATGAACCCTACGACCCTTCTCAGCCTTATCAAGAACATCCTCTTCCCAGCGAAACTCAATCAAGGGATGTTCATCAACGTCTTCCGGAGACGGTGCATCTCTCTAGCGATAAAGTTGGACATGAGCAGGGAGGGCTCCGTCATCAGGCTCCGGATCAATTTGCTGCAGAAGTGTCCGAATATCATCATGGTAACTACCCACCTTATTTGGAACATCCTACCGGGGCTTCGCGTCGTCAATACCAGAATCGCCCTGCCGACATTCCGGGGCGTAAACAGAGGAATTGGCAGCAGCAGCCGTGGCAAACGGGCCATAAATCTCAAGGTTAGTGAAAGTAATCAACGTGCAGAAGCTCATGGGGTTAATGAGGAAAGGATGATTGTATTTCTTTGTGTTAGACATAATTGAGTATTCAAAATAGCAAGTGTGCACAGATTTTTTAGCTTGTTCACTTTTCAATGGCAAAAAGCCTTATTGTAAATGTTCTGATGATGCACTGCATCTCAAACTATGAACGAGAGAACGCTTGAAAGTATGTCAAAGTTGATGAATTTGCGCGAAAAATTTCAAGGAATTGGCACTTGAGACATTCGCTGACTGAAAAAATTCCTATCCGGAACTGAAAGTAAATTTGGTATTATTCATTCATAATTACTCGAGAGCTTAGCGAACCAAATTATTTGCAAGGGTTAATAAAACTCATTCAATCTGAAAAATGTACCCTTTGCTCTTGATTTTTCATTTCCATCCATAGACAAGAACGTCGAATAAAAGGTGGAGAATTAATAAATGCGAAACACTTACAATTTAAATGAACATTTATGGAGCATTAGTGTGAAAATATGCCTTCCCTAGGGAAAAATAACTAGCACAAGTTGTTAATACCTGGAATTTGTTAATTTCAGGATCTCTTGTGCAAAATCAAAATTCCCCGTGATATGTCAAGAAAAGCTCTCCACTACTAACCCTTATTCTTGAATCAACGTTCATTTGCATGGTCGTTATTTTCAGAATGCTCCTCAAGTTTTCTATTGGGTTTCAATTAGTATAATTTACGGATCACTGTCTTTCGAAGCCCACAAGACCCCAATTTTTCGAAGGCACTCGGTAGCTTTATGAGATCCCTACATGCGAGGGAACAAAACCTTACGTGGAAATGTTACTTCAACCACATTTCAAGGTGCTCCTTCAAAAAAACTGTGCGTTTGAAGTCATTTCAATGCCATCTGGTACGTTCATAGGCCAACTAATATCCCTCCGATAATCCCAGTATAAATCATGATTCCTACGCTACCTTGTCGGTGCTTCTAGCGATAATGGCGATTTCGTCCATTTATCACTCATTCCATCACGCGTTTCTTCGGTGAAAAAAAACTTTCGGAAAGTCGACCCTAATGTTCTCTGTAAATTTCAGTCAATTTTGCAAGTGACTTTTCGTCAATAGAGGCTTTGCCACTGGTTTTACCGCTTTAGCAAAGTTTTTCTTATGACGACAATTCTTGAAACTTATTCGAACCAACGCGCTGAAAATTTTTGCCACTTGTTAATCGGGAACTTTAAACAGCTTCACATTTGATTCGTAGCATAGACCGGCGAGGAAAAAAATCTTGATTGACCATCATCGGTCCTCTGACGTGCTTTTGTGAGATCACTGGTAAAGTCCCTCGCTGTTTGGTGATGTCTACGTATTCTTGGCAACTTCCACTGGATAGTTTACCTTTTCTAGTTAAGAGGTAATAATATCCATGTCAAAATCAGTCAAACTACATTTGTAACCTGTATTGAACGCAAATTAAAGCTCTTAGTTATTCAGTTGGGGGAACACCGTGATTTAAGCCAGTATGACGTCCGTTCGTTAACATATTAAACGATTTTTCATAGCATGCGCATTAGGGTGTATCAAGAAACCGAAATGAATCGGACACACTCCAGCACTTGTTGCCCTTGTTTCCTGTCATGACGAGTTTAAATAGGAAAATTTTCAGCTTCCTATTTCATCTTTTACTGGTCGCGCATATCATTCAGTTTTCTGCTGCGTGTCAGGTTGTGCAGCGGTCACTGGCATAGCGTGCAGCTGTCAATGTTGTAAGGGCACAAGGTGAGCCTATTTTACAATAACAAATATTTTCTTGTTTCATGAACTTCTTACTTAGCTTACTGTTTCTATGCACCTTGTGTAATGTGCATAGATTCTGCGTTCCTCCAACTCCATACTAAATGGTGCCTTCATCCTTTCTCTTTTTGAACATCTATGTTGTGGTAAAGGGAGGCTAAAACTTTCTTAAATAATAATAATGCTTCCCTAGGATAAACTGAGCTCGCGTATCGTAGCTACTTGCGAATCAGACTTCTGTCACGATTTTCAAATTTTCGTTAGCTTATTTGCTCTTTGCGTTTTCACCGGACAAATTGCGGAAATTTAGCATTCACTCATCGCCTTTCGCTGGACTCGGCAACCGGAACTTCGCCCGAGCTGGGACCAAAATCAACGATCAACTAGCACCAGGGCTAACGTAATGGCGTGTGAAGCACGATCTAAGGGAGTTGTTTGGCTACTCAAGAAGTCCCCAACATCATTTCCGGGGAATCGCCTTCCGTCGATAGGCGAGGTTTTCCAGGTGTTTTTGTTCCATCACAAGTTCCAGAAGGAGGTTCTTCTTGTTGCAGCAACTTCTACAGCTGAGAAGGTCATGGAAGTGTGGCGACGTGCGAACATTCCGGCGTCAGATGTGTTGTGGGTCAAAAAGAAGATCCTCAAACTGTACAAGGTGTACGGCACCTTGTCAAAATCAAAGTCACGAAAAACAGAGAAGGAAGAAATGAAGAGATGCATCTTCAGAGCCAGCCTCAAAGATATTGTTCGACATCGCGCATTTTAAGGCAATGGAAGCGAAGATCCCCGAGGAAGACGAGGCATTCTTGGAGGCTCAGAAGAAGGACCGGCAGAGCTGCTCCATGGCTGGCGTGGACGAGAATCTGAAACAAGCGACTGAGGAGAATGACGTAAGAGACAAAGGATGGAGGAGATGAAGAAGAAAGATGCAGCTGCTTCGTCATCCACTCTTGATCGTAACGTGGCTTTAGTCTTCTACTTCATCATCAGTCAACGAAGACACGGAGGACGATTTCAAATCTGGCTGTCCGTGCTGCGACGTCCTACGCCGCTGCAACAATGAGCCTCGGCCATGAGATCGAACGTATCACTGTGTCCCGTTCGTCAATCCACCAGCCCAGAGTCAAGAACCGCAAAGAGACTACCATGTCTCTCTCCTTCAAGCCTGAAGTCCCTTTGGTGCTGCATTGGGACTGCGAGTTGTGACCCAGTCTAGCGGATGGAAGGTCATTGGAGGAGAGGGTGGCCGTCTTGGTGTCCGGGAAGGATCCCGAGGAACATCTGGGTGTTCCTGTGTCTTATGACGGAACAGGACAAGCTGTTGCGGAAACAGTCTTGAAGCTGGTGCGGGAAAGCAGCTTGGAGAGCAACATTATTGGAATGTCATTCGACACGACAGCAGCCAACACGGAGATGGTTCAAGGAGCATGTATCAGGATTGAACGTGCACTGGAGAAGCCCCTGGTGTGGTTGGCATGCTGCCGCCACATCCTGGAAGTTGTTCTGAAGCATGTCTTCAAGGCTTGCAGGGGTGCATCATCTGGTCCTAGCATCTTTCTTTTCCAGAGGCTCCAGATTCGTTGGCCTTCTGTTGACCAAAGCCGATCACAGCCCCTGGCATTGACTGCTCGGTCATCCGACGAAGAAGCTCACCGACTTGAGATGCTTCGTCACTTGAAACATCTGCTTAACTGTGGAATCATCCACGCAAAGACTACAAAGAGATAATTTTGCTCAGCGTGGCCTACCTTGGAGGAGGAGTCCCTACATCCTTCCGTGCTCCTGGTGCTTACCACATGGTAAGATGGATTGCCAAGGCCATCTATGCCGTGAAGATCATACTCCTCGATGACCAGTTAGAGATGAGCAGGCGGGAGATGGCGGAAATCCGTCGAGTGGCATTCTTTGTGACCATGGTCTGCTCGAAATACTGGAACGAGGCAATGATTTCGTCCTACGCCGCCTAGAACGACCTGGACTTCATAACTGACGTGAAGAGGATCTGCGACGATGGGGTGGCGTCGGTTGTGGAACGTGCAATGCGGCGCCATCTCTGGTACCTTCTGAAGATCTGATTGGACTGGCCATCTTCGATGACCCCATCAGCCCGGAGCAGAAGGCGGCGATGGTAGAGGGGATGCAGCATCCTTCAACGACCAAGAATTCACGACACCCCGAGTCGAAGACACCAATCAATCTCAACGGGTCGCTTCCGCCTTTTGCTCAGTGCGGTCGTTGGAGCTCCTCATAAGTGTCTTAGGAGGCAGGTATTCCCAGGAGCTGACCTTCCTTGAGCTGGGTCCTGAAACATGCAACACAGATTTGAGTTTCAAGTGCGCAAAGAAGCGAGTTGGTGTCCTGAAGGTCCCGAACGACCCCATAGAACGAGGAATAGCCCTCAGTCAACGCTTCTTAGGCAGACGAACAAAGGAAGGAAGGAAGGCAAACCCAGTTCCTCTTGAAGCTTGCCCGCCTCCACATAAAAGCTGTTCCGAAAAAAAGAAGATGGAAATCAAGAAGAATGTGCTGGGAGTAAGAAGAGATCTTAGTTTTTTGCAGGAAATCAAAAGTCGATGCATCAATTACATAACTAATAAAAATTTAGTTGTCCTGAGACGTAATTGTTAATAAGGTAAAACATCTTGCCTTATGATGATTATATTATTAATTTTATTGAAAAGGCAAATTTGATAGTTTACATTTATTTCTTTACAATGGTATTTTATAATAGTTTCAATAAATGTCAAATTTCTCCAGCCATTGGTTGTCGGTCTATATGCAATAGAAGGAAAAGGCAGAATTTTATTATTGGATGGAAATTCAGGTCGAATCTGATAGGAGCTATAAAAAACGTTCGTTTCGCGGGACCATTAAATATTGCTCAATGTTTATGAACATTTGGTGGGATTATTTCACTTTGACAAGGAACCAGAGCAGCATGAGCTGGGTTTGATATTACTTTAAATTTCTACCTATATACGCTTGGGACACCCTAATGCGCATTTCATGAGTGCTAAAAATTTGTAAAAATTTTATGTACATTTATTGCTTGCATTTTGACATAATTGAGTTATCGTGTTAATATTTTGACTCGCAATGTAGTATTGCGCTGCATTACCTTGTGTGCACTGTGTCAACACACTACCTTTGAAACATGGAATTTGAATGAATCAGTAGTGGGAGCTATTTAGTTTAATTCTTGTGGAATATGGCAGTGATCGTATCGCGAGTCCATTTCAAGGGCTAATTCTGATTGAGTGAAGGCTCACCTACTCTTACTATAATTGTGAAATTGTCCACAATGAGTGAAATTGTGTACATCATTCCCGTAGAGCGCCTGTAGTTTAATATGTTTCATACATTTTTAGGGTTGCTTCCATTTGAAACAGTTACTATGCAGATTTTTTATACGCTTATTACAATTTAAGCTGCTTTTTTCTCGCAGACGTGCCGGCTTCACCAAAATCGAGTGTCGGTCCTGGCGGTATCGTCGCTAAAGCGGCTCCTCAGCGCATAGTTTACAATGCTGGGTAAGGTTATTGATCTAATTCCTCTGATATTTATTTGTGTGTTCCTCGCCTTATCGCATTAAATGCATAGGCTTTGTCATGGCGTAATTGTCATATTTTGGAAAAGTTCTTCATTTGCAGTTTCCACTTGAGAATTTGCGGAAAATTTTTCTTTTAGGAAAGCTTCAAAATCATGAAGCTTTCATGAAAACTCTCATAAGATATTTTTACTGTGAGTTATCTTGTGTTCGAGATAATATGAATTGTGTAGATGGAAAATTCTTCCTCAGCTTAGTTAGTGCCCCTCAGGGAGATACAACTATTGTATCTATGGAAATTAGCGCTCCCATCGGGAAGATGTGAGGTGCCGAGCTGAAGGTTAGGTTGGCCTTCTTTTTGTTGAAATGGAATAGTTTTTTTGTTGAAGTAATGGACCATCTTATTTTTCAGTTCACTGCTGTCCTGTATTTCAGCACCTATTACTTTCTTTTCTAACGTAAATCTTATTTCATGAACTTCTTTCTCAACTTACTGTCACTATGCACCTGTGCATGGGTTCCGCGTTTCCTCAACTCCACACTAAATGGTGCCTTCCTCCTTTCTCTCTTTCGAAAGCCTTTGTTGCGATTAGGGAGGCTTAGACTAACATCTAATCTAAGTTGTTGCGGGAGGTTATCCTCTATAACTCTGCAACAATGTACCCGTTTCTCCACGTTGTTTCGTCCAAGTCAAATATTTTTTGTACGTCACTAATAGATATCAGTCTCACAAATTACAAGCATCTCAGATCTACAAATCAAATGTCACAGTACTTATGAATGAAATCTTTCCTACTAATTCTTTTTTTGACAGGTTTTCCGGATGTTTGTGGCCAGCTCAGTAATACGCTTGGGTTTGATTTACTCCATGTAACATAACACAGAAGCACTTGAGTTTGTTCGCTGGGATGCAGACTCAGGCAGAGACCTTTTCTATTTTAAGACGTGGTCAAAGCTAACGTAATTCGCTACTCTGTGATCGATATTATCCATGTGGGCCCTATTAGGCGTGTTTAATTTACTTCGATAGTGCGAACATGTAGTTCAATTTTGGTTTCTATTATCAAATTTCCTAACATCTTAGCTCTGTTAAACTTTTCTACGTGAACTCTTTGTCAACTTTGTGATTTTTATCCAGATAGAAACTGACTTAGCAAGCGCGAGTTCATAGAGGCCATTCTATGCCGTGTAGAATATCATTAGGCTTGTGAAGCTGCATTGATCGTAGGCAAGTTCGGCTGCAATTGAACGCCTGCAAGGCTTAGAGATGCGAGTTTTGTAAGTGACACGTAACCCAGACGATGCCCTGAGCCTTGAGGAGTCTAAATGCAAAGCAAAAAGTGTATTTAAAACGGGAGATTGATATTTTTGCGTATATTACTTAGAATTTTTTTTTTCATTTGTTCAAGTACTGCCATTCGTAACTGGAAACCAATAGATCTAGTTTACCATGCAATGTTAGCAGCCGTTTCATTTGATTGTATTTAAGGTTCTCAACGTTAGATCAAGACTCAAAGTTTCATTTTTATGTGCGTGAGACCACGAAGGCACTTCAATAGTTTTCCTAATTATTCCTGTTAGATCGATTTCAATTAGTAGTTCGGCCGCGAGCAAGTTTCAAGGTACGATGTTCAGATGTGAAGGTTAAAATACCGGAATGTAAATTAATTACATATTTCTGTTGTAGTTACCCTATCTGTGGGGCATCATTCTGTACTGATACTCTCTTGAAGGTGGTCTGGGAAATGCGAGTCAGTTTTGCTTCAAAGCGTTCGCTATGGAATAAACTTTTTTGGTCAAAATAATTCCTGATGAAACACCGGTAATATTATTTTGTTTATCTCAGGGTAGAATATTTTGAGAAAACAACACTTCATTTGAAACTTAAGCGTCAATAGGGTCTTCGTTCTGATTAGTATTGTTTATTCGGTGGCACAACATATGCTCTGCACGGAACTCAGGCTGACTTGGACATTGGCATGTTCGATTGCGACTGCAATTGTCAGGTTTAAGGTGACCATCACTTGTGTTTCGTTTGTGTCCATTTCCATAGCGTTATTTCAGTTTCATTTTGCAGGAGATTTTATGTGGTTTCTCGATTCTGGTTAAGATTGAGTGTTTTTATGTATTTACTACTCTGTTTTGGTTTGCTGTCCTGCGAAGAAGATAACGGATTGCAAACATTGTTACCGTTTGCGAAAATTTTTTGCTGTTAACTTCGAACTAAAAAGCTGTAAAAAATCTTCATGAACATGATGTTCAAACAATGGTCAGTAACTAGTACGATTGTAACGTATTAGTTATTTGCATGTTGCTGCGTTCTATCTACGTCGTGATGATAATTTTTTTTGCTCAACTTCCAACTAATACCGTAAAAAAGGCGTCTGAAAATTGAATGCAGTTCTCTCTGGTGATGAAGTCATCTTATTGCATCTGTTAGTGTGTTCTACATGATTTAGAAACGCGACCAAATTGATGAGGTTCAAATAGACATTGTAAACTATTCCAGTTTTCTTGTTTTTTGGGATGTTATTACGACGCCATGCTTTAGTGCTAAGTTGGATAAGAAAAATAATGTGTGCCTGTTGTAAAGCGCTAGCTTACTCGACCTAACCAAATGTGGGATCTTTCTTAAATTATGTAGAACATCTCATTAATTGCTAATTATGATTTAAAAAATGAAGGATACGTGACTCGCTTTTGTAACGATACAGGAGTCGTATTAACATGATCTAGAATAAACCCCTTAAACCCAAGCTCTGCAGTGCATCTCGCCGCTTCAACGAGTCAGAGCAACACCAATGCTAGTATTAGCCAACAATTTAATAATTTAGAGAGTTGGATTTACCTGTCCATAGGAAGGGGCCATATTTCAAGAGTATGATTTCTGGAATATGTAGAATGATTAGTAGTTTTCCTCCTTACTTTGTGATAATTACCATGCGAGATGACTTGCATTAACATGTCCGAACTTATCACATGGGCTCAAATGGTGCCTAGTGGAAGTAAAGTATTGGGAAAATATTAAAAATGAAGGAGTGTGAAATTCGAGAAATCATAAACTGGGTTTACCTTTATTGCTGGATTTGAGTTGAAGTTCGCGTGGAGATTCCCCTACACATTGCGTAAATTGAAGACTCGATAATCGTTTACATTTCTAGGAAAGCCTTCATTTCCCGCTGAAAGTTGAACTCAACTATTTTTGTGAAATAAAAGAGGTCAATGTTGAATTAAGTTTTTCGTTTGCTGAAAACAAAAAATATTTCTTGGGTTTCTTGTAGAAACTTGTTCACTATCTGTGAAGTTGACACGAGAGATCAATGATCCAACCTGCGATCTACTCTCACGGTGAAATCTGTTTAGTGCCACTTATACTTGGGGAAGCTGTGAAAAAAGTTTCAAAGCGAATCCCACACAGCTTACTCCTTTGAGTCATCTACCTCGAACTTACTATTTCGAGCGCAGTTGTGATAAGCGCAACTTACCTTCATAATACAAAACAGTTCATAAACCTTATCGTTTTATTCAATTTGAATGGGCCGATTTAAAAGTGTAAGCGATGTAAACCGACAGTCGAAGAAGCCATGATGAGATCTTTACTTCTAAAAGCTTAAATCCTCGAAACACCAGCTGCTCATTAAACGAACAGGCAAATCGAATAAAAATTTGACTTTTAAAATTCCCTAACGAATTTAATTTAAAATCGTTATCTTGGAGACATTCAATACCGATGAAAAAAACTGTCTTGGGGAGGAAGATGTGAGGTTCCGAGCTGGAGGTTAGGAAATTTTTCATTCTGTTCAAATGAAATAGGACAAATTTTTATTTTGTTATAGACCATCTTTTTTCACTGCTATCCTGTTTTCAGTTTTATTAGTCTCATCTTCAACGATTATAATGTTTTCCTGTTATTAAGCACCTTTGACTTCCTTCTTTAACTTCCTTCTTTAACTTTCTTCTTTAACTTTTATCTTGTTTCACTACCTTCCTTTTTGACTTGCTGTTTCTATGCGCACGGTCTCCTTCGCGGGAACGCCTCTTGTGCCTAGATTCCACTTTTCCTTAACTCCATACTAAATGGTGCTTTCATCTTTCCTCTCTTAGAACATCTTTGTTTTGGTAAGGGAGGCTAAAACAAATTTATAATCAATCAATCTTTTTTCATAAACTCATTTACATTGAAAACTTTACTGTTTCTGTGCGCAGTGTGTGGGGACACTCATAGTGCATAGGTTCTCCATTTTCAAGTCCATACTCTTTGCTCTCTTGAAATCGCCTTTGTTGTGGCTAGGTAGTCTTAAAATAACTAATATAATAGAAGCAGGCAAGGTGAGAAAGTTCTTCCAATGAATTGCTTCCAAAACTGACGAGAGCAAAATGTGCTCTTTCTTAAAAAAAATAGGCTGTAGACAAGCTGGACGAATTAGTGGTATAAAGATGAAATGTTGAGAAGAGCGTATGTGGTTAGAAATGCTGTTCATGTATTCAACGGTTTCAACCTCAAAGATTTCTACTCATCTTTCTACTATATATTGTGGGAGTTTGCCAAATTTTTCCAAGAAATTCGTATCAAATGTCCACGCAATTAGAGAACGTGTAAAATGTCTGTGCTACACTTGCTTTTGATACCATTTTGCTGTTGAAGCAGCTTTTGCAGTCTCGTGGCTGCTGATATTCCATGTACTCTAATAGTCTGTCTTTTCTTGGACCAGATAGCTTGGCCCACGGGCCATTTAACCATTTATTGTGTGCGATGACTCGTTTCATGCAGATTTAGCGACGCAGAAGCAGAATCTGCGGCTCATGCACGGCAACAGTTTGCGGTGGCCGAATTGAGGCAACACCATCCACCGCTGCCACCTCCTCCTCCACCACCACCGCCGCCGCCACCACCTGCGCAACTTCTCGATTACCATCAGCCAATAATCAATCCTGAATTTTCGAGTCGACAAGGCCATTCAATCCCCAGTAATACAGGCCGCAGCCGGGGCTCCGCTGGTGCAGCTGCGGGGCCGTCCACGCAGCGAGGTTTGTGTACTAACAAGCCCAGGTCTTCTTGTACGTGCAGGTTCCTGCTCAACTGCAGGTTCTGTCATCGTCTGACGAATGTCTGGCACATTTAAAAATGTGTTTTTGTCCCTTTCCACGAATGTTTTCGTTTTCTTGCTTTGGCAGGCGCGTTGTGCTCGGACGTAAAGTATGACCATGTAAATTGCAAGTATATCAATGATGTTTCTTGTATTATCGCTAGTTGATGTTAGATACAGTGATTTTATATGTTTTATCTTTTAGGCAGTGATGAGCATGAATATTAACTTGTGTAGATGATTCTCGCTTCTACTTAGGCTATTATGTTTCATGTATTCGGCCTGACCATGTTCATGTGTTTTTCCCCTACAACATAAAGCTTAAAGCTATCACATGTTTGGATTTGCTGAGTAATTTTTTCGGAATGCCCTACTGTTGTTTTCTTTAGATGCTGCCGTGCGGTTGACGTGGTGTACTCACTTCGTCAGCCACTCTTGGGATTTAAAATTGCTTTTTTTCCAGGAGTTATGAGAGCAGTCAGAGTTTACGAGCGTAATTAAACTTCGGAGTTCATGTGAAAAAATGTGTTTTTCATTTCCACACTTTTTAAAGTGTTTTCTAGAACTTCTAGAATTACTTCTATTAATTTTTATGGAATGTTTACAACTTCCGGAATTACTTTCATCAATTCTTTTAGTTCTCTAGAAATACTTTTATCAATTCACTTTGTTCTTTGCACTCAATTACGCTCTCATTTGGAGGCGACTGTTTGCAAGCACTAACCTCGATTCTATGTGTGATATTACAACCGTACAATTGAAATAGCATGGTAACTTCACGTTTGCAGGTCCAACACATGTACACGGCAAGTTCTTTTCTAAAATCACATGTCTCCTAACTTTGTGTGCCACTATCTTTCCGTGTCGTTCGAAACATTTTCACTCATACACTCCTACTTGGAAATGTAGAAAAATGCCAACTTTTCAGTGATAAATAATTAAATGCATTCAACTAGGGATAGGTAATTACTAAAGGTAAAAGGTGAGAAAGACAAAAAATAACAATTGTAACAATTTATTAAGAAATCAACACTTTTAATGAATAATGACTTTTTCAGTTGATCATAATAATTAGATCAGGGTAAAAAAAGTTTAGTTTAAGGGTAATTTCCGGCATTTTAGTTTAGTTACAGGTTGGCACTGATAGCGTAAAGGTTTCACCATGCCCAAAGCAAGCAAACTTTCTGAATTTGAACATGGTCGAATTGTCGCACTGCGTAAGCAAGGCTTTTCGCAACGCGCAATCGCAGCTGAGATTCATCGCAGTAAAACTGTAACTTGCAACTTTCTAAAGGGCCCAGAGAATTATGGAACAGCAAAATCTAGTGGTAGATCGAAAAAAATTTCACCTGCATTGGGTAGGGGAATAAAACGGGTGGTTTCTCAAGACAGGACGGTCTTCCAAGCAAATTAAGGCCTTCACAGCTGCTGATTGCAGTGTAGTAACGATAAGGCAGCAGTTACGAAAAAACGGCATGAAGAACAATAAGCGTCTACAAGGTCCTCGGTTGCTTCAACGTCACAAAGTTGCTCGTTTACAGTTTGCTCGTGAGCACCAAACATGGGACGTTGAGAAGCGGTCTCAAGTTTTGTTTTTTGATGAGAAAAAATTCAAAATGGATGGCCGTGAAGGCTTCCAATAGTACTGGCATGGCAAAGAAATCCCTCCTGAAATGTTTTCCACGTGCCATAGTGGTGGAGGCTTCGTTATGGTATGGGGCGCATTTTCCTACAGAGGAACCATGGAGCCTCAGGAAGTGCAGGGTCGTCAAACAGCTGCTGGTTACGTCAGAATACTGCAAAGATCATCTTTGTCAGCAAAGGGTCCTCGTCTGTGTGGTGATGGATGGATTTTTCAGCCGGATAATGCAGCAGTCCTCATCGCCCGCCAGACTACGCCTTTCTTTCAAGAAAATGGGGTCACTGTTTTGCGTCATCCAGCATGTTCGCCGGACTTGAACCCAATAGAAAATGTTTGAAGGTGGATGGCGAGAGATGTTTATGGAAATGGTAAACAATTTTGGTCAGTAAACGAACTTCGTACTGCCATCTTCAGGAGGTGGGACAACATTCCTAGAGCCCTCATGGAAACCCTCGTTTCTAGTATGCCAGAAAATTTTTTTGAGGTTATTAACAAGAAAGGAGGCAGTACTCATTACTAAGTTCAATGTTTGCTCACCTCAACGTCGTTGAAGAAAGATTTCCTATGATTTTTGTATGTGGTCTTATCATTTTGATCGACTGAAAAAGTCATTAATCATTAAAAGTGTTTATTTCTTAATAAATTGTTACAATTGTTATTTTTTGTCTTTCTCACCTTTTACCTTTAGTTATTACCGGTCCCTAGTTGAATGCATTTAACTATTTATCACTGAAAAGTTGGCATTTTTCTACATTTTCAAGTAGTCTTAAACTTTTAATCAGGAGTGTATCAGTGATTTAAGGCCTTAAACTAATAACAGCACGCATTATTTACTTCATTACAACTCCACCTTTATTGACCTTACCTCCCTTTACCAACCCTTACTCGCCTGAATCTTATTGCTCACCTCATTCCGTGCCGTGCTTTTTGGTTCCCAAAGGTTCCTAATAATGCTATCCGTGACTTTAGATTCTGCTGATCATAAATCAGCCTTAAGCTTTGCCATCGACAAACAAGCTGAACGCTGCTTGCAGCAGAAGCTTACGATTTGAAGTGCGCTACTCGAGTTTGTGAGTTTAAGATCTGTACTCACTTTAGTTGCAGTTTCACTTAATTTTATGTTTTCCTTTTATTTTATTATATGACTCTCTTCGATTGGTCATTTCCAAATTTTGTGTTTCATATTTATCAATGACATATTCTCTTTTTCATACAGTTTAAAATATTTATTGTTTCGTCGAATCCTTATTCTGTAACTTTTTGCTGAGTTAGGATGCAGTGTTGGGGACTCTCCCATTTTTGTACTTAGCCTGAGTATGAACTTGTAAAAAGTGCATTTCCCTATCATACCTTTCCAGCTGCTTCAAAGGAGGTGCGGCCTTTCTTGTTCGTCGCAATGATGTTGTTGGACAAATGTGATTGTTCTCGATATTAAGTTTTACCTTATGTGACCTAACATTCATTGCTTTTCTAGCTTTACGGTGCACGCATAGGTAAAGTGCCAGGGTAAATTATTATTTTTTGAGCATTTATCATAATATGTAACACAATTGATTGTCCGTTGAATACGAGTACGTTCTATTGGTAGTGGGTGCTTGAAGCTTGGATAATCTGAAGCAACATGCAAAACAAACTACCAATTTCTGTAGCACACTCAGCTGTAATGATTTAACTGCATGATTTAGCTGTCTTGAAAATTGTATTGTCGAAATTTGAGGTTGCAGTTACTTGAAAGTTTGAAATTTTGATATGTTAATAGGAATAATTTTTTTTCAGAATCCATATACGCCTGGCGTGTGTTTTTAGGCCATCAAAATGGCTAACTCGGATATCTTTGATTTTGGTAAATTTTCTGTTACAGAGGAAACGCGGCATCTACTGTTATGCTTTCGTAATTTGATGTTTGTGTGCTTCATTTGGCTTAAAAAGGGAAAGTGTGTGCCTGAAATCAGAAAATGTGCATTGTGTTACTGATGGATATTTTTGTTTTTATTCCTAGTTCTTGAATATTTTTCAGATAGGTTCGATGGAGAATAATTTTGATACCAATCCCAGGCGTATGGATAGGAGATCAATTTTCAAATATTTTAGATTGTGTCATTTTCTTTTGTGCTAGCATTTTTATTTTATTCACATTTACTCGTCAGGTTTTGTATGAAAAATTCCCTTACGTGACATTCGTGTAATTTAGGCTGTTTACATAAAGCTTTCTTTCAGGGAACGCTGCAGAAAGCAATTTTTGAATTTTGGTGATGTATAATCACGTCTTTGTGAAAGATATTCTACAGTGCTCTTCCGTTGTGATCTGATGAGGCTAAATTTTAGTGCAAACGTTGCTAGCCGTCCTCTTAACATAAGTCGTGGGGCTGGTAGTGAAGCAGGCCTCGCACAGTTTGTGACGTCTCACTTGTTCTCCTACGGATTGTGGGTCTGTCTTTTGTTCAGACAAAACTCTACAGGGTCCTTCGAAATCCCGTTGCAATTTGATCTGAAGTATGTGGCATTTTATGTTAGCCTTTTAGGTAGCCATGGACTAATATACTCATGGATTACATGATTTCAGAGATGGTGTAGCAACATGTCTGATGAGTAAGTTGCTTCGTAGCATTTGTACATATTGCTTGTATTCCGTCGCTAATGCTGATTTGCGTACTGCAGGTGAGCCTTACCAGCGACGTACTGCAGATCTCGGTAGATCAGGTAAGCGACCTTCTCTCTGTGGTTTTGACTGAAGAGTAGGTTGGTGATAACGTTATTGTGTCTTGCTCGCCACTTCTCTGAATTACATTCTTCTGTATCCGTGCACTTCTAGTGTATTCAGTGCATGCATTTTGTGGTTCTCTCTTAGCAGTAAGATGAAAGTCTTCGTTAAGCTTAGCTTAGGCTTTCTGGACTGGCAAATATTAGCGTATTTTTCCCTCTACTTGCTACATTTTCCTACTGGTAGAGCTTCTAAGTTTACAAATCCGAATATCTACGTCGGTCTCAACGATTTCATTGAAATATCCATCAAATGACCTGGTTAGTTCTAAATTCATGTATGATTTGTCTTCTTTCACTAGTTGCGTGCTGTACTGGCATTTCCTAGTATTTATTTCGTGTTTTGATGTATTCAAGTTTCAGATGAAACAATAATGCTTCAATATTAGATGTGAATGTCAGGTAGTCAAATAATCATTTACATATTAGTGTTCAATTTCTACCATAAATACGTATATTTTCCATTAAATTGGGCTGTGGAAGTGCATGTCCAATTTTTTTCCAAAAATATTTCACAAACACATTGACCAAGTTAATATGCCAGTCTATAACTGGCAGACCTATTCCATTTTTTCTCTCGCCCCCTATGAGTCATAGGAAGGAAACTTTTCATTTCAACTTGAGGTTTGAGTCTCCGATTACTTTTGGTGCCGATGCTAAGAGTCTTCTTCAATCTTGAAAGTTTCTTAGACTGTTCTCTATTATCAAAATGATAAATATTATAGTTATGCATTTAATCGAATTAAGGTAACGAAATTTTACTGTTAATTATTTGCTGTTTAACCCTTTGCCTCCCAAAGTTTAAACTGTTAAGGGAGAAGTTTTCTGGAATAAATGTTATCAGTGCCCTGAAACATCAGTCAAATTGCCTTAGCGTGTTTTTTCTGCATAAGCAGGTGCTTACTATTTGAATTAAAATTGAAAATGTTTAATTAAAAATGCATGCTAAGCAGGACAAATCTTCGAAGCCGAAAAAATTGTCAAAAAATCCGAGAAAAAATATCTAAAAAGTTTTTGCCCAAATTTATCAGCAAATCAATGTGCGGGTGAAAAACTTGCTTGAATTAAATGAAAAAAAGGTATTGAATATGTTGCGCAAACCATGAAGCTTGAACTGAGTGGAAATCAAAAAAGCAATTGCGCGCACAAGGCTTCTGGAATGTCTAAAAACATAATTGCGTGAAGCCATCAATTGCCCTAATTTTGTCATTTAGCTCGAAATATTTCCCTTCTAGTTGAATTACCTTGAAATTTTATAAATTTCCCTAAACTGGACGCACCAGCCATCTTAGGCACTAGAGCAGCCGTCAGGAGACAGTTAATATAATTTTGTTTATTATTTATTATTGATTAATTCACGTGTACTATTAACCTATTCTAGGTTTTATAAAATAATATAACAACAAACCCTACCAGTTTTCTGAAGTTGTGCCCTTGTGGTGACATTTGAACTTGAAGTTCCCCAAAGTTCTGGGTAATTATCGCTTAATTGAACGGAAATGGAGGTTAAACCTCGAATATGTTTTCAATCTATTTAGTTTTCAAATCTCGGAATGAACAAATGTTTTGACGTTTGACAATTAAAATGTATTGAGATAACCCCGTGAATTAAATCCTCTGTGATGTATACGACTGATATTCGATCAAATCGTAATGAAGAATTCTTTTGCATGCGCTAAGAGAGCACACGTATGCTTGTGTCGACTTGTACGATCCTGGTTAAAGAGCGACTCGAGACTAATGTATTAAATCCGCTAGTAACATAAATCGTTTGTTTAATGTCTCCCACCGTACACCGTTACTTGATAGCTAAACAGCTTACTTAAGTTTAAATTCCGAGTTAGAGTCGTCAGTCAGGGCATTATATTTTCCTTTCATCAATGTGTACATTCTCTTTTTTGACTATCCATAATCATCTTTGGTTTCCATGTTGTGGAAAATATCACGAAGCTATTAAGTGGTAGGCAGACTATCGGCTTTTTAAAGCGCGTGTCTAGTTTAAATTGCCATCATTAAACTATAATTTTCTCAAATATTCAATTACTGATTTCAAACTAGAACCATATGGAAGTAATTGTAGGGGTTTGTAATTGCTGACGTCCGTGCTAAGTATGTGTGTTCTAGCAGCTGGCTACCGAGCAAATAAAAGTGCTTTTAAGTTTTATGTGATAAGAATGATTTTTTGAATCAATTTTTGGTTAAGCTGACACTTTTCTCCTTTGGCACAGGCGGCAGCCAGAGATATCCTCCGCACCAGTCAGGCGAGCACAACAGCGGTGCGAGAACTGACCCAAAGACGGCGACCAAAAGTTCCACTGCAGCGAGTGATGTCGCCACCGCCTCAAGACCGGCCAGAAGTGGCGCTCCTGGGCTCAAGCGCTACGCAAACTACCCATTTGGTAGCATCGGTCCCATCAAAAGAAGGCGCTTCTAAAGATCATTTTCTTCTGAGGTCAGTAATGCCCATCCCTACACGGTAAGATGTTGATGTGTCCTAACATTCTTGCGACTTGAGACTCGAAATGACCATTTTTTTTTGTTTACAATATTGCCACGAATCATTGAGGTGTGGTGGCAATTAATTCATGTGCTTCTATTATGTCAAGGGGATACAACTAGTGCTTCAATAAGAATTAGCGCTTCCTGGGGGATGATGCGTATTAAACTAAAGGTTAGGTTGGCCTTCTTGTTGAAATAGAATAGGTTTTTATTTTGTTTTCTATTCCATTGTAAGTTGACTCCTTCTTTTAGGAATATCTTTGCTAGGGTTAGGGAGGCTTAAATTAACACATATTTAATCTTCTACTTTGTGAAGGAATTTTTGCGTGAAACTAATCTTTATTACCACAAACGATGTTCACTATTTTCTAAATTGAAGTTTACTGGTGTTGTAGCAATACTTGAATCTAGATATGTTGAATAATCAAATGCTTCAGGCTTTGATTTACAGAAAATAAACATTGTTTACTCCTGTGCTGAGTTCGGATATATTTAGATGTCAAGGTTTCACTTACCTTAGGTTGTTACTAACACGTTCCCCGCGTATTTGACCAGATGGATACTATTCGGTAAATTACTCATTTACGTACCGGTATAAAGGAATGACATTTCACCTGTTTCTCGATCTTTTAGAAAAATAATTGTTACAGTACGAGGTGAAACGTAATCATACAATTACATTTTCACATTTCTTAGAAAAGATCAAATGTATTCGAACAGTAAAGTCGATTTCTCAATTTTGCTTCTTACAACTTAACCAAACCAACCGTTAACAACCGCGGAAACGCAGTGAACATGTTAATAGGCAAGACGCTAAGCTTAGGTTAACTAGGTTTGTTTATCGGATGTTACGGGGACCAGCGCCCTCAGGGTAGATACTGTGTAGATACTTCAGCTACATGTAGATAGACCTTCGTTACTCCTCTCCTGCCTTGTCTGCTTGCTCATTTTCATCATTCTCTTTTTCTTCATAACTTGCTGTTTACAAGTGCGGAAATATACCTCGTGCATAGGTACCTCGTTTTGTACGGGCTGTACTAAAAGTTCCTTTCTCTTAAGTCTCTTCCCATCAGGGGGATACAACTATTGTATCTATGGGAATTCAGCACTCCCAGGTGGAAAATGTGAAAGGGCCCGAGCTGAGAGTTAGGTAGGCCTTCTTTTTTGTTGAAATATAATGTTTTTGCGATGTTGAGGATTTGTTGTGATTAACACGTTAAGTGAGCGGATTAAACTGAAGTACAATATCCAACTCCAATTGAGAGTCAATTTGAGTAAGAAATTTTGCAAATAGCAAACATTACCTGGCATGGCTTCATTTAGTAATAATAAAACCTGAATCAGTTACTGCTGGTCGGGCAGCAGCATTATGAAAATCACCTCCGTGACCACCGGCAAGTCAGGCGGCACGTAACGTGTTGAGGAACTAATTAATTACCACGGAGAAGCGATAATGTTCGATTTTCTTTCTGTTCGTTTCAGGACTGTGCGGCATCCACTTCAAGTCTCTTGAAGTAGAGACAACTGCGTAAGAATGTCAATGTTTTGTTTCAGAGTAAATCTTCCAACATAATTGATGGATTTAAAAAAAAATGGAAAGTAATGATTACTTATGGTTTCAAATGGCTGCTCATATTTGTAGACATTACGTACGAAGCTTGCGCAACGTAAAATGTAGGTTATCTGTTCATGCGAGGGACAGCGCATTGTTAAGGTACATTCTTTCCAATTTTTTTATAATTACCCAGTACTTTCATACTTTCAGTTTGGTAGATCAGATTTCCCAATTTAATTAGTTTTCTGGTCAGTGAAGTTTTATTGTTAGATGTGCATTTTCTGCTCTTTATTTCACTAATTATTAAGCGGTTAGGTTATATGAAGATTATGAAATTCTATTTATATAGGATCTGTTACGCGAGTTTGTTTAGAACCATGCGAGGGACTATGAGCAAGTCCATCATTGTGAAATTTCAACATATGTTAAGGGGTCCACATTTGTTATTAGCGGATGACGTCAGTAGAAAACTATAAACAATAATAATACAAGTGAATACAGTTTTGAACTGCGAACGAAATTAAATGCAAAGGTAATTGAAATGTAAACCATAAATTGTTCTGAAATTTTTTCATTAGTCACAGAAGGGAAGGAGGTAAAACATTGAGTTACTTATTGCTGTAAAATTCATCCGAATTTTCAGAAAATAGTCCTATAACTAAGTCATCGTGGGATGTATATGCAGAGATGACATATCTGTACATTTTTACATTAATTAATATTAAACTTTTCTGAACGTCTTTGACAATTAAGCGAAAGAATTCCCTGCACGGCGGCCGTTTATTGTTGGTATTTGCATGTGAATGAAAGCCACCAAACAAATGGAAAAATGTGCATCATTTTGTGTGACTTTATAAATAGGAGATCTGTTTGGCCGACTTTCATTACATACTTTTCGTCTTGTCTGTTTTTACATTTACTGTTTTAGAGCGCTTTGTTATAAAGCGGAAACATTAATTTTATTCCACTTATTTACAAAATATTGTAATTGGAATTTCTTACGATTTCGTTCTGCCGCAGGAATCAGGCTTTATAGCTGATATATTACAGGTAGAGTTGCCCACACAGGCACTCGTTAGATGCTTTTATCAAAGATTATTATTGAGGTATCACCGGATTCTTGATAGTTGAGAAGTTATCTGTTTATGTGCCTGTTCCACTGTTCTAATTTCAAATATTAGTACTTACACGTGACGGAGTCAAACATTTGTTTCCATAGAAATATGAACAAATGTACAGTCTTATATTTGCGTATGATTGAAAAATGAAACAATATTACTGCCTAAAACTTATCACTAATATGCATATATAATACAGGACGTTGCTCAGTTCAGATATTCAAGAAACGTCCAAGACAGTAGACGAGAGTACGTAGTTAAACATTACTTAAGGAATGTGACGTACGACGAGCGGACTCTGCGGGCATTATTTGCGTATTCGTTTCGTTGGAGGAGCGTCTGGATGAGGTGTACTTTTCTGGAAAAATTGATGATTGAGTATTTTAAATTAGTTAGATACCTCGCCAGTTGAAAAAAGATTGGGGAATGATGAAAAAGGATATGGGTGTACCAAATGCTGAAATTACGAAATGGCAAGTAATTGAGACAATAAGACAGTGAGTTAATGTAAGACTTTCTACCACAAAAAAGAGTTCCCAAGAGAAAAATGAATCGTTTAAAACGAATATAAGGAAACAAAGAATCTACGCCCGAAGTGTGTCCCCACGCGCTGCGCTCAGAAACAGTAGGGTTGAAATAAGTTCATGAAACAATTTAATAGTTGCAGGAAAAAGTAATGGGTGCTGAAAAAAAAGATGGTTCGTAAAAAATCAAAAACCCAAATTTAATTCAATAAGAGATAAGCTTATTTAACTCTCAGCTCAGGACCTCACACCTTTCTAGAGGTGCCAATTCCCATAATTGCATCCTCCATAAGGATACTATTGAGGCGTCATAAACAACAGCTGACACGTCACAACAAGCGAGCTCGAAAGCGTCCCTTCATTGAATTGAAAATTTAAAGGCGAGGAATTTGTCATGACTTCATTTTAGTCCGGAGTAGTATTTAATCTGGAGCAATTCACAAGTTCATGGAACATGTTTAGAAGCAAGGCGTTGCTACTAATGATGCATTAAAATTAGACCTTGCAGTGCAATGGAAAAAAAATACTAGTGACAACTGACTGCTTTTGCAGTTCATAGCAATTTTTTTTTTCCTGAATTTTCAATGAAATTTGATAAGTTTTCAGACATAACGAAAGTTAAGATTATGAGTTAGTTCCAGCTTCCCTTACTACAACTAAGATGTCCAAAGAGAGGAAGAATGAAGGAACCCTCTAGTCTTGAGTAAATGGTATGCGGAATCAATGTACAAGGTGTGTTGCCACACAAGATCCCCTGTGCATAGGAACTGTAAGTTGAGAGCGAAGGTTATGGAACAAGAGAATAGCTGAAAAACATGAGAGTAGTGAACCGAAAAAGCTAGTCTAACAAAACGAAAACCTATTAAATTTAATAAAAAAAGCTCACCTAATCAGCAGCTCAGGACCACAGATTTTCCCCCTGGGAGAGCTAATTCCCTAAGGAGGGATATAATGAAATGAAGTATAAGTAGCACATAAACTTCACAAATTTTTTCATTCCTTTCTGAAAAAAGTTGCAACTTCAAGGATGGAAGTTACTAATTTCGTTATTCGCTATCGAGAACTTATTTTACAAAGGTAAGAAAACTTGAAAACAAAACACGGGACATGCTACCATCAAACGTACCCGAGAAGATTTTTCCAACGCAGTTTCTGGCAGTACAACTTGTGTGTCGTACTGCTTGAGCTGCTCCATGAGGTGTGGGTTGATGGTGAGGCAGAAGCGCCGCTCAGCGACCTCCTGCACAGCGTCACTGTTGTCGTGGTGGTCAAAAGTTACTGAACTCATTCGGCTACCGAAATAAAACGGTGCACTTACTATCCCTTTAATCCAGAGTATTATTTTATAGAAAATCATACCCACCTGTCAAAAGCACATCAATAGTTAAACGTCCATGCAAACAAGTATATAAATGGAGTTTTACTTTTAAATTCCACTTAAAAAACGACAGCGAGATTCCTTGTAGGAAGCAGTAGCAATATTATCTAATGAAATTATTGCGATCTCAAGTTAGCCTCACATTTATACAATTAGAGATTTCTACACGCTTGTAAAAAAGCAAGATGAGTGCGATCATTTCACAGGCGCTTGCAATAAGTTATAAATTATGAGAATTAAATCAGTCGCACAGAATGCCATAAAGATACTTCAACGTTGTAGCTCAATGAATTCCCTCGACCACGTCGCTCTAGGCTTGAAGAACTGGAAGGAGCCGCTATTCATGGCTGATGGAAAACAACAAATTTCACAGCGCACTTGCTCGAACAGGGGATTTTTTCCAAAGACGAAAGTGATGGTTTCAAATCGTGCTATACTCATCATCAAAAATCACGCTGATTCGACCATTTCGTATTACGACGTCTTGATGTGCATATTTCATATCACAATGACTGCTGTCTCACGACTAGGTGTTCCGTTATTGATATATATAAATTTTTCCCCTTAAAAAATTGCTCAATCTTGAGCCAAAAATTACTCCGAATCTTTGTGCTTCGGATGGGGTATCCATTTCCTTTAAAAACTGGAATTAATGCTATCGTCGTTTTCGAACAAGTTATATATAATTGGGAAATTGTACTAAATAAAATTTCTATTTCTTGTAGATCAATTGATGACTACGAGAACTTGATAGTCACAAACCACTCAGTATAAGAGTATTCTCCCCTTGGGTAGTTGATCATTACCGCTACTATGGAGGAAAAACCTAGCCATTCTAACGGTTTTGAGGTTACAAACAATATAATAAGATGGCATTCTCTCTTATATTCATCGAGGCTACCCTATAAATCGGCACCAAAATGAAAATCATTAATAGGACGAACAAGTAAACTTTTTCTAGTTGTACCGTACACAGAATGTAAGATTTGAATTTAGCGTTGAACACGAGGCAGAAATTTTCATAAATATTATCACGAACGTTAACCTTTTGTTAGTCCCTGATAGATAGAAAGGATAAATAACATCACAGGAATAAAAATGGATAGCAAGGGAATAAGTGTGATATGCGGTAAAGATATAACCGCAAGAAAAACGAAAAAATAGAGGCCAATATCTCGGTAAAAATTATTTCTATCATAGAAACCTTGTGTTGAAAGCTATTAATACTATACTGTACATACCGTCAGAAAAACCGCACGTTCCAGCACCAGACTTGTCTCATCTTTATTGGAAATAAAAAGATTTTCTTTCTCTTACCTTGATCGGATTTGGTTTCTGACCATGATGAAAGCCACAGCAATGGCAGCACTCCGACAGGATCCAGTAAAGCCTTGAATGAGGCATCGACCACCCCCGTCGATGCAACCAGAGATGAACTCGAGGCTTGGAGGCAGGACAGACATAAGAGGCGTATCGTAGGACATGGACACCTCTAGGTAACTGAAAACATTCATACAAGTTATTACAGTTTTATAGACAAGCTACCAGAACATTTTTTTTTGTATAACAATAAGAGATTAGTGATGTACCGATACCATTTTTTTGGCCGATACCGATACCCATTTTTTGCCGATACCGATACTCCGATACTTGAAAATACCGATACCGATACTTTTACAATTATATTGAAATAAACCCATTATAAGCCCTACATGGGTGTTATAATAAAATTATTCACTAATATAACTAATTATATGACAAT
>JACJUY010007795.1:17395-41582 GCA_014220935.1 Platorchestia sp. MABIK
ATGAAAAGTCTTGGGCTTTTAACCATAAATACTTAAAAAGAAAATTGCGGATTGAATCCAAGACGGACGAATCTCCACAATGTATCCGGCTTGCTTGATTGAAATAAAGCATCCTTTTTTGACAAGCACGACGATTGTTGACTGCTCAAGAACACTAGCGTTTGCGTTCTATAATAGGATTTGGGTTCCGAAAATTTCGGATGCGTACCTGAAATACTTCACTTCTTGTAGCCTCATGCGCAGGTTGCCGAACATACAGAGGCCTCCGAAAAATGGCTAAACTTTACTTGGACTTACTCGTATCCATATACTAGAAACTTGTTCCCAAAATAAGTTTTTGAGATGAAAATAGGTGATTTGCAATTAGCCAGGGCATGTGAAAGGTTGTTGCAACAATCCAAAGCAACGAAAATACGCATGTAAAGAGTCTACTGGTAGGTCAGGTTAAAGTATAGACAGTAGAGTACTAAAGTATTCTGTAGTATTAGAAGTGAAGCTATGGGTTAAATGGAAAATGTCATGATTTACCATTTACATACAATTACAATTTACAGGTAAATTATCATGAGTGAACGTCTGGATGGAAAGAATTCCCTCAGGGAGACCTAGATAAAAAATTGGTTTAGCTTAGTTAGGTTTGTATATTGTTATGGAAACTGGCGCCACAGGGAAAATATTGTGAGGTACCTCACTTGTAGATAAACCAATGGTGCTTCATTTTTCGTACGCATTTTGTTTCTTTAAGAATCTTGCATTCTTTGCTGTCCCTGCTTCGTCATTTTCTTCCTTACTAGCCCATTGTTTCTTTGATCAATGTATCCTGTATGGAAAAATCTCTCCCCGTTTTCAACAGTTCGTACTTAATGACCTGTTCTTTGCGCTTTCTTGTGGCTAAGAAATCATGGACGTAGAAAAGGACGGAAATGAAGTTAAACACTATTTCCAGAGCATTCGAATGCGAAAAGATAGCGCTACAAGCGTGATGCAGAACTGACAGGGGATCGGTCCCACACATCAGCGCACTGAGAAGCGGTGAGCGTCAACTCTCGAAAAAAAAAACAATGACTGTTTTTAATTAACAATGTTTTTTCTTATTTTTTTCTTTTGAGATGCTCAACTATACACTACGAGCTATTGGCGAGTGTCAGAAGTATGGGTAGTGTGAGCTCTCAAGTTGTGAGGGAGGGAGGGAGGAACTGTTCATGGCACCTCACCGCTCGCCCCAATGTGAGGGTAGGGAAGCAAAATTTAAACAGGGACTCTTTTCAAAATACATAGCTGAAAATAAGGTTAATTGCGTAGAATGCATGCAAGTCCTCTACTTTACAGAAAACGATTCACGAACCTGACGTGATGTGCCAATTTTTCATGCTTCACCTCGAATTTCAGCAAGTACATTGAAACGGAACGAAAATTCGTTACAGGTTCAGTCAAACACGTTCTATTCTCATAAACTGCTACATCAATAAAAAAAATTGGAGGTCAGTAACGCACTCCTCAGAAAGTTTCCTATTCAGCAAGACATCTGTCCACCAATGAGGTAAAATTTGTAGGTAACTATAGTTTCAAGTTCACTTTGATGAAATTGATTGCGTCTCTGAGCAAGTGAATAGAAAGATTGTAAACTGTTCGGATTAGAGTTACTGTAAGTCTCCCATATCACAACGAAAATATTCCCAAGAGAAGAAAGCACCATTTAGGACGGAATTAAGGGGACGAGGAATCTATGCAGAAGTCAAATCTTCCACACTCAACACAGAGTAGTCTTTCACCAAAAGTCTTTGAAACTAGATGAAAGTTGAAGAAGGTAATGGGTGCTGAAAATACTGAACCGAAAACAAAACGTTCCGCCACAGAACCAAAACTTTTTCCATTTCAAAAAAAGGTCTTCCCAACCTTCAGCTCGGGACCCTACAAGATGTTTCGAAAACTATTGAAAAGATGAAAATAAAATTCCAACATCAATGTTAGCATGGTAACTAAATAACTCAGTCAATTAGTTCACGAAATTTAGAACATCACCACAATGATAATAATGAAGAAAACACGGTTAATCTTCGTTTAGAAAGAAACTAATCCAATTTCATAACTAAAAAATTGGTAGTGACTCCTCTATTTGCAAACGTTAAAAGCTTTTGTTTGGAAAATAAAAGACATTCAAGAAGTTTATGAATTTTGCGCGATTTTTAGATCGGCTTTTGCGTTACATAGGTACAGCAGCAGTCCGCACAAAGAACTATGAAATACAACCTAATAAAAATACTCACATAATTAGTCACAAATCTAATGCGTACTCTACAATAACAGTAATTCAATGAAGATAAAATCAATTACTCAGGATGAACAGAGGAGGCAAAAACTAAGTAATTGCGTGGGTTTTATATATTGAGCACTTCTATAGAAAATTTAGTTCCAATAACAGGTCAACATCAAAATAATTATTAAACTTCAAGTGAGTGACCAACTAACCAATGTTGAAATGAATTGCAAATGTGCCTCCGTAATATACCGCAACCGACTGAAAACGAAGTTCCAAATGAAAGCAAGACGTTGGAAAATTCTGTTATTACTACCACAAAAGCCTAAATTACAACAAGATGACGGAGACAGAAGAGAACGTCACTGAGGGATGAATAGCGAATCAGAACTTGAAATCCTTGTACTTCTTGGCAGGCTTGTTTTGGTCCTGCTGCTGCTGGAGGCGCCTGCGCTTGTTCCTCTGCTTTGCTGCATGCTCTGCCACCATATCAGAGAAGTCCTCCTCCTCCTCCCCAGCCAGCTGCTCCCGCAGCGTGGCCTCGTACCGCGCCGCCATGGCGTCTGTGTCCACCAAATCCAGCTCTGAAGGATCGAGGGCCACGTCGACGCCATGATCGCCACCTCGCGGACCCACGCCAGTCACGTCGTACGTATGTGTCGAGCCCATCAGGTTCCTGCCCCCACTCTCAACTCTCCTCTCAGGGAGGATAGTATACAGGGCAGGTGTCTCTCCCCCTTCTCCTTCCGTCTCCACCTGCTTCTTGCGCAGCTCGATCATGTCGGGGGTCTCCAAACCAGCAGGTAGCGAGCTGATGCCTGAGGGTGTGACAAGTCCAGTGTCTCCTGGCGTGACCAACCCGCTGTTGTCTTCCTCTTCTTCTTCACTTTCTTCCTCTTCCGACTCCTCTTCACTTTCACTCTCTAGTTCACCCCAGTAACTCTTCTCTACTTCTTCCAGCATGGGAACTTCGTATTCTTTTTCCTGGGTGGCAAACACATCCCCATAGATGGGCTTGCCCATGTTATCAACTGGAGGTTTTCCCCACCCACCAGCATGGTAGCCAAAGCTGCAGCCTTCAGGAATGGGTGCATTCAAGCCAGGAATTTTGAGGTTTGGGTACGAGGGAGGAGGTCCATATCTCTGCATTGCAATCAGCCAAGGAGGTGGAACTTTGTTTGCATTTACACCAACAGGCATACCCAATGCAATGCGAAGATCGTCACTCATTTCACCAGGCTTTTTATCTTTCATCTTGGTTTCAAACTCCTTGCCTTCATAATAAAGGTCACCATGGATCGTCATTTCTGGTTTTGACTGCCATTTGAAAAACGCGTCATGGAGTTTCTGATAATCGATATCTATCTTACCCATCTTAGGTCGAACCTTTTCTCTCATTTTGGCTTTGAGAGTCTTTTGGTCCTCCTTCTCTTGCAGTGCAGCCCTCATTTCCATGATACCCGTCTTCTTGATGAAGTCAGGCAGCTCAAACGGAGGCTTCTCAATGCCTCGCTTGCCCTGCAGATACTTGCGCTTGAAGCACCAGTGACGAGGGACCGGCACTGCATTCCGTGTGGCTTTCAGGTGCACAAGAAGTTTTGGGTCCCGAGCCGTTACGTCATGCATCTCAACAACATCCGGCCGATTGACAGTTTGTTTCAGCTCTGCAATGCTCATTCTCTTGAGAAGCTTGAGCTTACGTTTTGAGATCTTTTGTTTATCTCCAGTTTCTTCGTCAGAGTCATCATTTGTCTCTTCTGCCAGCTTAGGGACTTTTTTCAAGTCCCCAATATTTATGGTAGGCTGAGGAGTGGCAGATTCTTTTTCTTCTTTGACAACATCTTCTGGCTTAGGTACTGGGTCAGTTATTTTGAAATTTTCAAAAACTTTTGCAAAATGCCTATGAAGAGGGTCTGAGTAATCAAGCTCAATTTGCTCCTGAACATAAGTAACCTCAACTTTAGAATCAGAAGGGGCAGAGACAGGTGCAGTAGATGACTTTTTTTTCTTACTAGCTTTCTCAGCTTTCTTTCTTTTTTCTTCCTCTAGCTGCTTATGTATCCAAGCTTGTTTAGCATTGGCATCAGCTGACTTCTTTTTCTTCTTCTTCTTTTTCTTCTTACGTTTTTCATTCTTAGAGGAGGTAGTCTCAACAATTTCTATACCCTCATCGGATTCTTCCTCATCAGCTTCCGAGGCATTACTTTGGTGGTCTGTGCCATCAGCCGACTGCTCATTTTCAGCCACCATGTCGGCATGAGCTGGCATCCACTGATCAAAATCACCGCCATCTTCAGCATTTTGCTCTCCCTCGCTATTGGGCTCACTTCCTCCCTCCTGTGGCGGCTCTCTGTCGTCCACACGAACCACCTGAAACAAGAGAAAAAACATTAAAAGAATAGAAGAGATTTGTCATAATAGGGATTGTGAGGCACCCTTTAGATATTTGAATGTGGGTCATGACTGAGAAAATGCATGGATTACCATAGCAATAATTCATTAATCAATCACAGCAAATGTACAAAATGACTTACAAAATCAGGTAGACTCCAATAAAATGAGCAAAACTGTGTAAATGACTGGGCATTGATGACAGAAAAAAAGGAGCCTAATACATTCCTAAAATTTAACAGCTCACCACTCATTTGGAACAAAATTTTCATCACATACATTGATATGTATCAGGTTTAATGGGGAAAGAAAATATGGTTGAAATTTGGGGGAAAAACATTCTTTTGATGAAGAGAAATTCCCTTTAGAAAACTTACCAAATTTACTACACCAGCAATTACATTTATAGAAGACAACCATGATAGCTGATTCAGAAGAAAAATAAACAATTTTTTGAGTAGATTATGAAGAATAATACACTAGAATTGCTTTACAATGAAGCACATAAAGATTAATGCAAGAATCATTCTAGCTGAACTGCACCACTACCTAAATTTATCTACAGTTATTGAACCTAACTTATGGGTCTTGGCCCTACTTTGCAAGTATACAAATATTTCATTGTATTAATTCTGCCCAAAATTTCTCCAAAAAGTTTAAAAACTGTCCACATAAAAAAGTAATTTCATGAGCATCACATCAATGGATGGAGAAATTTTTCCTACAAATTTAATAAAAGAAAGAGGCCTACAAGTCTTATAAAAAACAGTTCAGCAAATTTTTGAGCAGTCAATTGTACAGTGCTTGACCAGCAGAACTTGAATTCACTCAAATTCCATGTCAAATTATGGAAATATATGAAGTGAGATACCCAGCGTACTTACAAAGAATCTTTTGCAAATCAAACCTATCAATAGGACAACTGCATAGACCAAATTTTGAAGTTTAAAAAAAAAAAATCTTTTGAGGTAAATGCTGAATCTGAAAATATTTGTTTCACAGCTCTTCAAATTGAAAAACCCTAACTAATTTCAATTCAGCGCCTCTTAACAAAACAGTTTGAGTGTTACCCCTAAAATGTTTGTTTTAATTGCTGCTCAATTCACTGTAAAAAATACTATAGGTAGCACTTTTTATCACACCACCAATAAAGATGTGATACTTTTCTACTCAAATTTCCACCATCCTTCATGTTCTACCACAATACATCAAGAATATTCTGAAATGCTTTTCAAGTTCTTAAGCATATTTTATCAATAGAAAATATATGAAAATGAAGTGTGACATCTTAACCAACTTTGCATTCTCAGAAGCAATTGGCCAGTTAAATATAAGGAATCTTTACACTAAGAACAGACAGATGTTTTACACATCAGTTGTCAATAAAAATAGTATTGTAGAAGTTAGTTGAAGGCTCCCTTTTAATTACGAAGATTTTTTAATGAAGAAAGAGAAGAAACCATTTAATATCAACAAAAGAAAGTATTAAACCTATGCATAAGATGTGTCCTAAACAGGATACTCTGTGCATAGAAACACAAAATTTGGAAGGAAGAAGTAGCTAAGACACAGGAAAAATGACAAATAATATATGAAAATGTGCCCCAAAGTGGACACAAACTATAGATATCCCAAGGGCCTGTTGCTGATGTAGTCTAGCAGCACCTCTCTCTGTGGGATGCCATTGCAAAGGATGGATAACAAATTTTGCAAACTGAAGCTATAACCTTTCAATGCCACGTAACAGATGAAGATTTTGCCTGGTTTTTTAGTCAATGCTTCTCCTATATATTTGTTTCTTTTTATACTTAGTTAAAAGTATAAATTATCCATTTTTTCTATTATTGCCTACTTGTATTGCAGGTCAGTCTTTACTGCAAGCTGTCCATCCACTTACTTTTAGATACTAAAATCACACATGAAGGTGGTAGTTTTCAAAGTTTTTTAATAGTTTCTCCTGTTTAAGAATTAGTTTATTCAGCCATTGCACATCTAGCTTCAAATTAAAATGTTTTAAAATGCTGTTGTCAAGGGCTTATTGCCTATGCTCCAGATTTCAAACAACTCATTTGGAATTTAAATCTTTAAATGTTTATTAATTTGTAATGGTTCTCCATCCTGACTAGTAGATTCTCTAATGAATGGTTTTTTGAGCAAAATGTTTTCTTCCAGAGTAATGTAAAGAGGAATTTGTCTTACTTCTGTCAAGACATGATAGGTAAATTGATTTCAAAATAGTATAACACATATTAACTAAGACTCTATTTTAATTAGAGAGACAAAACTCAAAACGACATGCTCTCTTTCGTTCGTCATTGATAAATCTAGTGGTGCACAGCATGCGTCTGAGAAGGCGAGCTAAACTACTCGAGCTCATATGATTCGAGTTGCTGAGGATGCCAGCAGGTGCTTTAAGACAAACTAGTTCTTTTTTGCACCTCCACATTTTTCATGCAGAGAAAGGTGATCTTTTAGTTTGGTTAGATGATTTTAAAGTACTTTTCAATGTCTCTAAACAAATAAACCTTTACAGTTTAGAAATGTTGTACACATTCAAAGATAAACCTGTTGAAATGACCCAGGAGGTTGAAATGTCCATTTTTACTGATTTGCTTAAAAAGAGGATTTTATTACAAACATGTTTCTTTGCACATTTATCTAGTTTGTACACTTGAAAAGTTATTGGTATCTGATAGTTTGGCCTTTATAGAAGTTCTCATCTTCTTTAAAAGATGCTCCTATAAATACCAGTGCCCTACCAATAATCCTTTATCTACCACTATTTCAGGATCAAATTTACAATCAAAATGCTAAGGAAGTATGAGATATAAATACCTACTGCTGAGATGGCTTCTTTGCAGAGGCCATTATTGATCTCACCTATAAAGAACATATTTCTCAGACTAGTGCACAATCAGTAAAATATTTATAATTAATTGAGTATTCGCAATTTAAAAAAAAATAGTCATTTGTGAATTAATCTTTCGTTCAAGTTTTACAACCACTATGGTCAATAATTAGATAGTAAATTTTTATAATTTCAGCCCAAAAAACAATCCAGCAAAATGAAACATTAAACCAGAAGCCAGGATTTTAATGATCAAACATCTTCAATAATCCAGCCTACAAGCTTACATCCATGCATAATGACACCTACAGTGTTTCCTTGCCACTTCACAGATTATTTTTTGCGGCTTCAATACTTTGCAGCTCGGCCAACCCCTACATATATATATGTTAAATCTAAAATGTAGCATTACATACCATTAAAATATGAAAAATAAATATAATTGATCATGTGAAGATAAAAAACAAGTATATTTTGAGATATAAACATACATTTGAGTTTATAACAGTGTAAAAATGGAAACAGAACCAACTGGAAAGGATATAGATGTTAGCGTTGTGCATCTGCAAGATTAGCTTTATGGTGTAGCGATGTGTAAAATGGGTGATGATTGGTGAAGAAATGAAAGACGGCCATTGACAGGCTCCCATTTTGATATCTGACTTGTGATTGGTGCTTTCAATATTCATATCTGGTGAACCTCTCAGTCTGTTTGAAACAATGTGCTATGCGGTTCAGATTGTTGTATGCTGTGCTTCATGATTTTTTTGTGTGTTACTTTATTTCACTAATAATGAAAAGTATTGTAATGGGAGGGTTACATAGTTGTACAAGAAGGGTTTTAAAAGTCTAAATGGACATAAATATATAGGTAACTCTCAATTTATCCATATCTTGATGAGTCCCTCTCTCAATTTATATAGGTTTGTTTGCCTCTGTTACTCCGCACCATCTTGATTTATTCACCCTTTGCATTCGTAGTGTATTCTGCAACATTCCTAGTAAGGAAAAATCAAAAAGACCTTTTGTAAACAAAGGCTGTTCTTTCATCTGTTACTCTGTTCAATATGTGATGGTTCGATATATAGGCCAATATCACAACCCCTATGAGTGCAAGTAAAAAAGTTGATGTACCTATGAAAATAAAAACCAGAAACAAGAGCATTAAACAATTTATTTCTTCAAAGATTTTTGTTTTATTTACTCCTTTACTGTCAGAGACTAGGTTAATTATTTGTATGCAGCAAAGAGTTTCTCCTAAAAGAACAGTTTCACTTTTTCTTTCAAACAAAATATGGTACATAGATTTATCTAACATCTCTATTTATCCAGTCCCATCCCAGGAGACAAATCGAGAGTTACCTGTATATGTTAAATCGGCAATCCCACCTTACAGAAAATCTTTCACGGGGGTTTAGGAATGCATCTACCGATACACGAGGAAACACAGTTATTCAAAAATATTTATTTTCGAAATTTGAAAGTAAAAATATTTGTTTTAAAAAAAAATTGTCCTTTTGTTCCAAACAGGAACTCAAAGTTCCTGCAATCTATTTTTGTTCATAGATTAAGTGCAAGCAAAAATTAGAAGTAGCACTTCCTGTCGGGCATTGTAGTGCTCATCTACGAACATACATCACCGTGCATCTGGCAGCTGAGACCAATCAAGAAAATTGTTAAGGTAGTAGTGTGAAGTTGTTGTTTGACTCCTCATTCATTAAGTCTTGGATGAAGTTCTATGAAATTAAGTTAAATTGTTAATAAGGTATTGCTGTACATCAATATAAGGAGAAAGTGAGTTAAAACTTCAAAGAACATTTGCAAAGTATCTAAAAGTGAGTGGATTTTCAAGCTCCCAACAGAACTTGGCTGTATTGCAGTTTATTATATTGTTAATAAAGGATTGTGGTTCCAATTGGCAATGTTTTATTAGATGCTATACTAGCATACCTACTGTTATTTGTTAGTGTGAATTATATTTTATATGCTGAGTTATTCATAGCTAATTTCTTGCTAAGAAATCTATATTTAATGAAGAATTCAAGTGAGTGATTTCATTAATTTATTCACCAATTTTAGTTCAAATTCCTTATGACACTCTTATGTAATGTAATATTTGATAATTATATATGTATGAGATGAGTGAAAATGCCTATTGCAATATTTTTGTCAATTGATCACTACTTGCAAAAGCTAATAAATATTTATCAGGAATAATTTTATCAAAAATAATGTTTGTTTTTACTATTACCATTTACATAAACGAGTGGTAAATATGACCCATAAAATGAGTTCATAATGTTGAACAGTATTTTTGATAATCTAAATTTTCTGGTGGATATAGAGTAGGCCTCATTTTTTATTTTTAGTGACTACATGGCCTTGACAGTTCTAAATCTGGAAGAATACAGGCTCTGATGAAGCAAATTGACCAAGAAATCAACCAGATTTCTTGGTCAATTTTTCAGGATCCAACAGCAAGCATTTCTGTTACCAATAGGTTGGATGGTCAAAATCCTGAGCTTGTTGTGGTGCACATTGGAGAAAACGACCCAATAACAATCAGTAGGAGTCAAAGTCATCAGAAGGATGATCAGACTCAGAAGAAGGAGACATTTTAAAAATGGAGGAAAAAAGAAAAAAAATCTATTGTCATTGATTTCACTCATATGATACTGAAGCAGCAAGTATTTCAAGATGCAATGGACTCTTTCAATCTGTATTTTGAAGATGAACTGATCGATTTTGATTCATTATCAAACAAACCTAAAAAGTGCTCAAAAAGAAAAGCCTTCTTAAATTACAAAAGAAGGAATCATGATTCTTCTTGGAATCAACATTATTATGGACTACAATTGCTTCAACCAAATGTGTTTCCATCAGAAGCATGCAAAAGATATTAGAAATCAAAGTACAAAAGAACAAATGTCACAAAATAGGTTCTATGAAATTCTTAGCTGCCTTCATCTTAATGACAACACCCATCAACAGGAAAACAAACAAGACAAGGTGTTCAAACTGCGCCCATTCATCGACAGATCGATTGAAATTTTTTTAAACCCAAAACTCCTTGGGAGCACCTCTCTGTCAATGAGTCTATGATCAAGTTCAAAGGCTACAGTTCATCAAAACAATACAATCCTATTCAACCTATAATTGTCCATCCATGAGGTTTTGAGGTAGCTAATCTGTTAATTTGGCATTGAGGGAATTCCCAGGCTCTTCAGTACTGGCAGGAACTCCAGTTCCCATCACGCTATTTTTTACAATTAAATAATTCTTTCATAAATAGAAGTGGTAATGAGTTAATTAGCTAAAAGATATCAATCGAAAATACTACAAAAAGTTATCTATTTTTTACACTGGGAATGAAACTGTTAAATTCAAGATACTAATTAAAACAAATTTGAATGCATTTGTGCAGCTTTACTGTCCATGAGATTTTTTTATCAAATGCAAGAAACTTCCCTTTTGTACCGATATTTGATACACTGTGTTTTGGTCAGCCCCAATTTAGGGATCTCTGCATAAAATCACAGGTAGTCTAAAATGGTGCAAATTTCAATAAATTAAAATTGAGCTCTGTGCATGTGTGAGATAGTTTTAATAAAATACAAAAACACAAGTAACACTTTCAACCACTATTGTCGGATCAAAAATTCAATTATTAAAATTAGGCTGGCACAACTTATGAAAAACTTCCTCACCATTCTTTTAATAGTAGTAAAACAATTCGCTTTTAGTACAGCTCTCAACGTCAACGTTTCGCACCACACTGAAACGCGTACGATAACAAGCGGTGAGTACTGAGCATGGTACTGAGTGCGGAACTTCTGTATTTCGTGGTGCGGAATCAGAAGCTACACAACAGCGAACTATAATGCCGTTTCACGGTATTTTTAGTTCTCTCCTTTTTACGTTTCACGTTGAAAATATGTGAGTAACAATCCTTCTTTTACTTCGATCTCATAATAGTTCCACCTTAAAATTCAGTGAGGGAAGAGAAAACACTATTAGTAGCAAAAAGTCATGCCAACAACGTTAAGTAAAATGTAGAACTCATAGACTATGATGGTATTATCTACTGTTTTTTCCAGTTCCTAATTAGCTACACATTATACCAATCCATCTATTTTATGTACCATTTCAAATGTGTGCTATTAAGAAGAAGCATGTTAAGTGAGATTAACAAAGTTCATAGCCTATTGGTATCCCGGATAAATTTACAAAATTGAACAATGAGGTTCGAGTATTTTAATGTACGAGTTTCAAGAGAACAAAACAGTTTTTTAGCCCGGCTTACCCAATGCTTGGAACTGGCGTATTCGCTTCCTTTTATTGTCAAGGACTAAATTCCGTTTAGATTATTTTATCGTGTCTAAACGCTGAACTCATCCCATGCATGGAAGAATTAGTAGTAAACTTCTTTCACTAAATAGCACAGAGAATCAATTGAAACCTACGATTGCAAGAAGGATATGCTGAACTAGATTGTCTTAAGTAACAATCACCTAGCCCGCCTGAAAATGTACTGATCCTTCTCCTGTAGCTTAATGATCTCTGTAAATATTGACATTGATTTACAGTGCATCCGTTTCAGTACAGGAATCCCTGCCAAGACATAAAGGAAACAAATTTATTGATCGCTCCATGGGAACCAATGAACTGTACAACTTTTTTTCTTCATTTTCTACCCTTAAACCGAGATAACTGTCAGTGTGCCCTGACGTTAATTATAAAAAATTGGAAAACCATTTACAAGATGGTACCAAGTTTGATTGAAATGAAAAAAACACCCCTTTGGTAAAACATTTTTTTGGGTTTGAGTGAAGAGCAAGCTCAGTAAGTAGAAGAGTCCTTCTTACTTCTTCTACCTGTCTTTTTCGTTCCCTTTCGTAACTAAAGAGCTGCGGTATGGTAAAAATACTGCGGGTACCGAATTGAGATCGAAGCAGGATCTTTCTAATCCCAGGTCAGATGCTTAACCGGTCGTGTTACGTGAGTCTATAAAGTACACAGGCTTCCAACCTTTTTATTTAAAAAAGAATGCAATATATAAAGGTCTTGCTTGCAAACATTTTATGTTGGTGCAGCGGTATAGGTGGCAGTAAAAGTTAGCACGTCAGCGCAGCTACTCTGGTTGCAGTTTTTCTCTCCTAACTGGTTGTCTTACGCCATGGTCTTACGCGTTAATTAAGGCCAAAAACCCAGAATTTGGCTATCCTACGCAACTGAAACATACTAGGTGCTCAAATTGTACTCGAAAAAGCTAAAACTCGGCCATTTTGTCTAGAAAACCAGTACATGAGACACTGAGACAGCCAGGTTGATGGGTGATATTTTTCTACTTGTTATACTGTTTATGACGTCGTACAATGTTTGAAAGCCAGGCTCTACGAGTAGATATTTAGGAGCAAATGCTCGCACAAGAATGACGTTTCAATTGTTAAAATAAAGGACGTCTTGGTAGTGAAGTTTCCATTTTTTTAAAATTTTGGGATCAGCAAAGACAATTTCAGTTTTTGACCCAAGCATTCGGCTAGATTAGCTCTAGCCGTCATCAGGGGAACGATGTATTTTTAAACAAAACCTCTTATGGTATCCGCGCGTATCTAGTATACTAGATACGAGCGGATTCCTAATCATTCCTAATCATACGAGCTTAATTCCAAATCATAAGAGCGGATACCATAAGAGGTTTTGTTTAAAAATACATCGTTCCCCTGATGACGGCTAGAGCTAATCTAGCCGAAAGCTTGGGTCAAAAAACTGAAATTGTCTTTGCTGATCCCAAAATTTAAAAAAAATGGAAAAAGAATGACGTTATAGCTTTTCGCCCAGCCTCATTTTAAACTTGTTGATTTTATCAGTGTTCTGAATTCAGAAGGAAAGAAGGAGAGACTTTGAGAAAAGAAATAACATTTATTTACAAATATGTTGACACATAAAAGATATTACTGATTGACAACTGATTGAATTTTAAGTAATTTTTAACATAAATATCTTAAAAATGGAATGGAGAACCAATGTCAAAATTAAAATTGTATTATTATTCATAGCAAATGTTTCAGAATACTAAAATTCCATCTTCCGCGCTGAAACATAAACACAAAAAAGTCAAACTTCGAAAATGCAGAAAAAACAATGGTATAAGTAAAAAAAATCTATAAAAACTTAATTCCTAATCCTCATTCAAACAGCAGTAGAACTGACACAAACCCTCAATGGCTAACGTTCACACCCACGCACAAGTACATACAATCATACTTTTATTTAAGGTGGCTGCAGTTCCACGAGCAGACTTTGAAGCATTACATGTGGTGGCAGTCGCTTTGATGGGATATGATTTTCCGTAGCGGTGAGAATATTCTATTTTAGTATCTTGCAGCGTTCTTGAGCATTTTTGTACACATGACATTCGTAACTAACACTGAAGTTGCCCTTACAACCTATGTTTTCCACCTTCGTTTTTCTACTCTCACATGAAAAGCTGCTCACTCTGATAAATGCATTTCATCATGTTGGTAATTGAAATACCGACATTCTCCATCAATCGTATTACGGGGAAGCGTAATTACTACCGATGAAAAACCTAGAAAATTTTGCTGGGTATTTGAGCGCTACACGTCACTAAATACTGGGCATGACTTTATTCATATGATATTCGTATTCAAACCAATAAAAGCCTGTCACACTCTGAGATGAAAATCATTCATGAAAATAAGAGAAGAACTGCTAAGTAAATTAATTTCAAATGCCTAAAATCTAATCTGTAGGGCGTACAGAGGGCCGGTGTACATGGTTTTCAAATCGAGGCCAAAATCTTATTTATGTAACTTTTGCAAGAATCTCTCATTTTGAATCTCATAACGCTTCAATTTTCAAGTGTTTAAAAGTAAATATTTATTAATCATTCTCTGTCAGGATTAAATCCGTCGATGAATTGTTAAAACTATTCTACGTTTGAACATTTAGAAGTTTTTTATGGTAAATTTGATGTTGTAGGCATCTATACATCACGAATGTAAAAAATGCCTGTGTGAAACATGTGTGAGAACCCTCTGAAGTGAAGGACAAAAAATTGTGTGAATCATTTCATATATGAATAAATAATACGATGAATGCCCTAGAAGGTTCATGTTAAAAATCAAATCTCTACGTTGGTTCAGGTAATGTTTGGCCATGAAATCATCTAGTTTGAAAGCGCTTGCACCCTTTAGTGCCAATGTGCAGCTTGACAACAAGCAAAGTGGAGCAGAACAACAGCGAAGAGCAAGCGGAGAGGCTTCCTTCGTATGAGGTGTTCATCTTCCTGATGCCTCCTGTTCGAGCAAAAATCGTACAATTAAACACAAACACGCTGTGTATCAAAGTAGTGGATGGAACAAAAGCACTGAACTGCATAGTCTGTAGGAAAACAAGTGTCAAACTAATTATTTTTCGAGTCATCATGCTCGATATCAGAATGGGCGTTAGTTCCACATGATTTTTAAAAATACATCATGCGCTAAAAGAGGTCGCTGAGCTATACAATTTCTGCACAATGGATGTTGAAGATGAACAATTTTGACCAGGACTAAAGTAAAAAAGCGTTCAAATAAATACGTCAAAAACCGAAACAAGATTGCATCAAGACGATCAAAATGAGAGAGAGATTGTTTTTCTAAGAAGCGGCCATTAAGTTAAAGATGCTGAAATTCCCACTTAACGTCTAACAGTACTTTTGCTTCGTTGTACTGATGCTGCTAGCAGAGAAGCAGCATCTTATTTTAGAAATTTCGACTGAAGGATTATCTCTCAGCGGAACTTTCAGATTAGAAAACAGTTTTATGTACCTTCACCGCATGGTTTGATCGTTATGGTAATCATTCATTTTGAATAACTATATATGCGCTGTGTAGTTATAGAAAATGAGATAAGCTTGCTTTTGTGAATTCGGAGCGATATGTCCTACGTTGTCGAAGCGCTAGTAACCTTTGTACTACTAGTGCTATTCATCACTCATAACACTTTGAGTCTGTTAATTTATTCTCTACAATGTTTGTTATTACCGAATATTGGTCCAGACAATGCGAACGTGGTCGCCATGATGATGGCATTGACACCCACGGCGGAGGAGAAGAGCTCTATGCCGAGCACGTCGATCATGTGCACGTGGTACAGGCTCAAGTGGATGCCGATGCCGAAGCCGAACATGACCATGAAACATATCATCCACCCCTCGCTGTAGGTGACGAAAACAAATGCTGCACAGACAAAGAGAAAAAAGGAGAACAGATTATATTCATTTGAAATTTTCAGTCTATTGCTGACTTTTTTTACAGTATTGACGAATTAAACTTCTTAGAGAAATGTGGAGCGTGGTGGTAGTTTGGTAGCCATAATAACACACAACTGGACTTGTTCACCGTGATTGGATAGTTGATTCTTATCGTTGATGAATTCAAAAAGCTTAGGAAATTGAGCGATTCATATATGGATTGCAAGCTAAGCAGCTTTTGGGCTAAAAGTTTAATTTAACTTAAAATCCGTAAGTTCTCTTACAAGAGAAGAGACACTGGTTATTTCCATGCTGAAGGTGTTGAGTTCCAACTTTAGAATTATGATGTTTTTTTCATGAAAGGAGAAATTCTACTCTTGACCTAGGTAGAAAACTAGATACCAACTCAAGCTTAAGCAGTCATCACGGCATGTTTTATTCTGAGTATTTGGAAGGCCGAAGAAGAATGTAATAAGAATCCTGATTTAAGAATGTAACGAATCAATAGGAATAAAATAAAGTTATCGTTTTTATACAACAATAACAATTCCCTCTTCTTCAATGATGAAAATGCTAATGTTGCTAGTGTTTGGAATACCGTTATTACATTACGGTAATTTCAAATTTCAAATATGTTTCTGAACATTATGGAAAAAATTGCACAGCGTATTCTACCATTCTGAGTTACTTTAGCAGTGACCGAATCATTTTCATTGTAAACAATCATGTTATGCGCTCCTCATCGTAACTCACTGAATCTAATTAAATTGATGTACAGTAAGGAAAAACTTATTCGCATTAAAATTTACAAACCAGATACTGAATTTGAATCACCTCTTTAATCCTCCATACCTGGTTTCTCAACTACAGGAACTAAGCTTTGAAAATGTTAAACAGCCAAAAACAAAATACCTCCCTAATTCAAGACTTGCTTCAGATTTAAAACTTTACATGGAGGATGCAAGTGGTTCAAAAGACACCTATATATGCTCACAGTAAATTTCAAAATCACAAAAAAGTGTCTTGAGAATAATATGATTAATTTCCACAGCGGAGGTTAACGTGCAATTGAAAACAATTGTGGAAGTACTCATAAGCCTGAGAAGTTTCTGCATGAGCGATGTCTGCCCTTCAATGCTAGTGAGCATGAAAACAGAGAGAGTTGCATAGCAATAGATTTAAAGAAATACTCGTGATAAATATGAATAATTTTCTTTCATTCAAGAGCTTACATACGATTTGATATTTTTGAAAAATTATCAGGGAAAAGTGCTCTCTGCAAATTTACGCACATGAACAAAATTTTGAACTTATTTTCATATCATTTCTCCTTCAAAATAACAAATTTTGTTCGTCTGGTTGAATACGAAGCATGCGAATGCTTTTAAACTAGCCATGTCCTCACAGGAACTTCAGAACCGGAAAAATGAGATTGTAGCAATACTATTGCCAGTCAAAAGTTGTCTAACAGTACCTAATGAAGAATTAAAAGCTGTCTAACAGCACACAGTGAAGAACTAAAAGTTGTCTAACAGTACATAGTGAAGAATCAAATGCTGTCTAACAGTATCTGGTGAAGAATCAAAAGTTATATAACAGTACATAGTGGAGAATCAAAAGTTATCATAACAGTACCTAGTGAAGTGAGGGTGGCGATGAAGACGCCCATACCGAAGAAGAAAGTTCTGTTGAACCAGGATCGGTCTGCTAATGCAGATATCAGGAGTCTCGCTCCGGTGTTCGAAAAGTTGGATGCGGAGACGCATTGAGCTGCGAACTGCGGCGTGTGTCCCACACTTTCGACCGCGAAAGGAACTAACATGAGAAAGTTGAAATAGCCCACCATAGCTGTGGACAGGCTGAAACCTATCATCAGCACTTTCCGTTTCTTAAGCACGTGGTAGTTTTGTTTCATCCACACTATAAGCGGTTGGAAGGAATCTGACATATTTTTGAATAGTGTTGACAATGGTGATGCTCTCTCACATGAAGTACCGTTTCCATGCAGCTCCGCATTTTCTTCATCAAGTAACTCTATTTTCACTTCACATGATGACCGTTTTCTCTTATTTTGTGGTGGCGGTCGGAACATGGCGGCAGCGACGCAACAGTTGAGTATCACGGCTCCTTGAATTAAGGTCGCCCAAAAGAAGCCGTAGTTGTCCTGCAAAAACCGGATGAGCAATGGACACACTATGCCCCCTGCAGCAATCCCAGTCATCATGATGGCCATTGCCAGGCCTCGGCGTCTCTCAAAATACAGAGGTACGATCAAAAAGCTCACCGTTGATCCCAGCCCGCCGCTCACGGCTGAAAAAAAGTGCACTTCGAACACGTGTGTATTTAAACTTTTAATTATTCCCTAAAGTGGAAGCTACTAAGAAATTTTTCAGTGGATAGGAATAAAGTAAGTATATTGTAATTCTTCAATCAAGTTATGAGATTTAAAGTGCACTTCGAAACAAGTGTGTATTTGAACTGTTCATTATCACTTAAAGTGCAAGTTACTAGGAAATATTCAGTGAATAGGAGTAAAGTAACGATATCGTAATTTTTCATTCAAGTTATTAGATTTTTCGGAACGTAACTTTGAAATTTTATCATACTCACGAACAATGATGCTGTAGACGACGATTATGAAAATTAAAGAGTTGGCGAAAGCCAACATCATGAAGGACAAAGAGGCGATCAAGCACCCGATGAAAGACACTTTGCGGAAGCCGTATTTGACAACGAAGGTGTTGGTCAGGAGGATGCCGAAGTTGTACATGATGTTGTGCAGCATGAACACGTAGCTCGCCTCCGCCGAAGAAATGTTCAAGTCCCGCATCCGTTGGCTGAAGAGGATGCCAAAGCATATCGTGATGTTGATCATGAATGCCTAGAAAAGATTGTATTTTTAGAAAGAATCATACTACAAGCAGGTCATCAATGAGATTTGACTTTAAAAAACACTTTCTGGCTCAAAATAGGTTTTGAGAAGCCAAATTCTTGGTATAAGTTGTCAAGAAACATAACTTGTAAAAATGTTGAAGAATGCTCAATATTCGGTACCAGTGACCAGAAAATTAAACTTTGCTAATCAAAGTATGCACAAAGACTAGCATTCAGGAGTACATGAACGTATAATCAAGGAATAAAAAAACAATCAGGAACAAATGATCCTAGCAAGCAACTTTTTTGAATTACATCGAAAGGTTTTACTTTTCAATCACGGTCCCTAAGTGGAAAGACTTAAGCTACTCGAAAGAACTGTTGTAAAGATTGCTGAGACTATCTGAATATATTTTTATTGCTCTATAACATTTAGTTAAAATGTTATGAAATGAAAAAGTACGCTTGGATTTTATTTCTATCTCAAAATTATGCAGGATCACTTGCAAACGAAGTACTAATGATGACATTGACTGACATTGTCATTCTGTGTTGATAGAATTTTAAGTAGACCCCCTAAGCTTGGAAAAAATTTCAAGATATTCGAAAATTAATGGTACAAAATGTTACAGTGGATACAAAACCCAAGAACGACTATTGAGAAATACTTAAAAATTAATTCAACCATCATTTATAGATATCAAATCGTAATGGTTGCAGGGCTCTGGTAAGATTTTTTTCTTAGGAAGATTTTTCTTCCTCATATCTTCGATCTGCAAATCAGAGCAAGATTTGCCAACTTTAATGGTTATCTGCCGGCAGTAAGAGTTTGAGGCTGAATGAAAAGTCTAATTTATGAAACTCCAGCAGAGATAAAAAATTAATCTTGTTGGAAAGATGGTCGTTATTGCACGTCTCATTGCGGATAATCTATCAGTGTTTTATTATATCCGGGAGAATTGCTTCACAATAGGAACCAGGCCTGCATTGTCGTAGAGGGCGGACATTTTGAACACTTAGTTGTTTCCTATTCCGCAATAAAGTTCATGCAATCAACTGAATTTCCATTGCCTACAACTCTGAGGACTACACCACCGTAATAAGATGGACGCAACTGAAATTTCAGATCCGATGTCTTGAAAACAACAAACGTAAGATTTTTTTAATTCGTGAAAGTGCTGTTTTTTGTTTTAAATATATTTCCAAAGCTTGTACTGTGAAATAATTAAATAGTTAAATCATTCAACACATTAATTAAACTATTCCTTGAATAATTTAATTAATAATAATTAAACAATTAAATGTTTTTACAAAGTGTTTTATAACTAAACCAGTTTTTAAGAACCTTTAATTATTTTACTTCAACCTACGAGTTGAAGTTTTGACAATAAATGCAGCTTCCATCCAGACCATAAACATCAAAAACTTACTTTGATCAGACCAATTGAACTAGCGTCAATCAACACACGCTGGTACACACCACAACTCACCACGATGTAGAACGCCCCAATGAGCACAGCCCATCCCCATCCCCCGTCCAGCACAGGGGTGTGTGTAGGGTAGCTGTCGTGTGAAGCTTTAGGCCTACCATCAAAGGCTATCTGCGGAGTGCCCTCGTCTGGTTTGTCGTTATCATAGCTGCCTCGGTGACGCTGGTCTTCCATTTGCAACAGCGAAGGCGCCAATTCCGACTTGGTGACAATGGACGCAGGTCCTGTTAGTTTGGCAGACGCTTCGCGTAGGTTCTGTTCTTCAGTTTCCTCCATGCTGTTCGGAATGCAATTTAATTTATGATCGACGTCGATGTGTGTTGAATCTCATTTATTAACATACGAAGCTTCTGAAGGAATATTTGGTTGCAGAGCGGCACTCAGCTAAGCGGCGGGGTTAACTCAAGAACACGTAGAGACGGACATAAAAGGTTACTCATTCTCAATTTCGTCTTAATCTGTCTGTGGTCTTCCTGCAAGCGAAGAGATACGTTCAACAATTAATGAATTCCTCACATTAAGAGTCTCCTAATTTTTAATAAATATGCTACATAAACAACGTTCAAGTATACTAGTCATTCACAACATTCAGTTTTAAGTTTATCAGCTTCCCGCATTGCAATAATTCTCAGTGTGCCCCATAAGTCGCTCACAATCCAGGTTGAATTCATGAGCTACACCACCATCCAGGATTGCGGTTGAATTCTTGAGCTACAGAGGGGTGTGTTGCGTCATCTCTTCCAAACATAAAAATCAATTGAACTCTTTCTTGTAATGTTAGCTTCTCACCCATATCAAATCTAATCTGAAACATTAAAAGAAATGTAAATTATTATACGATGTGTGACTTCTAGAACACCTAGTACTATCAGCTTTGCCAACGTATCAATTATAACTACTAATATTACAATTAGTGAAGCCAGAGACGCCGCTACGCAGCCTGCTTGGCACCTCGACCCATCCGTAGCATGACTTGAAGGTGTCCGCTATGCTCTGCAGTCCGGACAAACTACCAGCTCCCCTCAGGGGATGGGGACAAATTGTTGTAGCGCTGAGCATTCTCAGTCTCAGAGTGTCTGCATTACCCCAACACTATACGCGCAACGCCTTTTAGGGCAATCTCAAAGCAGCATTGCAGTTAAGCTTTGTGATAGCCCATCGCATTTGCAATTAACTCAAACAAGTAAGTTTTAGGTGCAAGCCATATGTATTAGCTCATGAGAATCGCTATTTGAAAATTCCCTTGGAGCTATGTGTGTCTTTTCCAGTTCTTTTACTTTGTCTACGAGAAAATGTATCATACATGTGCATGCCAGACTCTGAAACGACTGCATTCCGAACTTTGTGATTATCGCTGTCAGTCAATGAGCGTAATTTGCCATCCTTGCTGCTTTTACAAATTATTAGCCTGTTTCATGTAGATATGCGCCTCACATACGCAAACCAACAAAGTTTTCGTAGTGGTAGACCAATTTCAGTTTCAGTAAACAAACAAGTTATCGGGAAAGCGTACAACGTCATGGTTTTTGAAGCTAAACCTCTCTCTCTATTCAATTAAACATCGTTACAATATTTCATTAGAAATTGCAAGCAGCAACACATATTGAAAAAGTTGTCACACCTTTCCTTTGCTCATTATCCTATATTTCAGAACATCGCACAGCATTTCTGTAGAACGCGTATGTATTGTGATTGCCTCGACGCATGGAAATGTATTTGTGTGTGTTTACGTGTTAGGTGTATTTATGTGCGTAGGTATGTGTATGCATGTACATGTGGATATATTTACATGTAAATATGCATATATGTTTGTTCTAAATTGACAACTAGAATTTTAACTAGAAACAATAGTCTTTTTTTCTGTTCACTCTCAACGTGTAACATTACTAACTCGTCATCTCTTTATTATTGTCAAGCATTCACGGAAAAAACTATACATTTGTTGTGTGATCAGCCATATACATTTAAATAAAATGCTTATCAACTAATGACCGTTATTTAAACAATTTATTTACCACAGGTGTTACAGAGGCAGAATGTTTCTTAAGTCTAGTACAATGGTCAAATTTGCGTGTAGCTGCTACCTGTGGGCCCGAACAAGTTCAGCGACTTCTATGGCATCCTACCATCACGTTACTCAAAGGTGTACAATAAAGTTTAACCTAATTCACTTAACCTAGTTTCGCATTTGACTGATCAATGAGATAATTAACTCGATATTTGATGCTTTATTTTACAATATTTTACAATATAGGTCATTTGGACTATATTTAAAAGTATATTCGAAAAACGATTTTAGAACAGACTGAAGATCGGCGATATTAACCATGGCAAATTACATTATTAGGATCAGACATGTAGGAGGCAAGATTTGACTTGGTGATCTTGCACGACTAGTTTTCTGATAGGATGTGAGACTCAAGATTTCTTTTGAATACTTTATAAGAGTTACTTTCACGGATCTCCTCAGGTATTGAGTTCCAATTAAGTTTTAGTTCCAACGAAGAGGATACTGTGTTGCGACCGGGCCTTTGAATAATAAGGAAGCATGAATTTACTTCTATTTCGGGTTAAATGGTCATGATGACCAGTTTGCGCAGTTAATAATTGTTTTAGGCTATTGTCGCCATCATTTGTTAATGTTTTGTAAATGAAATTACAAATGGAGATTTTGTAGAGATCCGAAAGTTCAAATATTTGTAAATTTTTGAATGAATCATTTGTGTGAGCATTATATTCTAGGTTCTTTACCACTCTGATGGCTCTTTTTTTGCAGATGAAAAATTTTATTTGTTTTATTTTTATCAGTTCCGTGCCATGCTTCTATTCCGTATTGCAAGTATGGTGAAATGAGCGTTCGGTAGAGCATTTGTAAGGCTGATTCAGGAAGGAAATTTTTTACTTTACTTAGGATTCCGATGGATTTTGATAATTTAGAACTAATATGAGCGATGTGCTCTTTGAAAGTCAGATGTTTATCTATTATGATGCCCAGAAATTTACATGAGTTGGTTTCTTCGATTTCAACTTCGCCAATTTTAATGCGTGGGAGAGAAATATTTTTATTGTATGAGAATGTAATATATTTTGTTTTATCGATATTAAGGCTTATTTTATTAGCTTTAAGCCACGATGAAACCTTGTGGAATTCATTATTTATACTCTCCGCAATCATAGCGGGATTTTGGTCCGGAAGGATCGCAGAAAGCGTACTGTCATCGGCAAAAAGTATGAATTTGAAAAATGATGTAGATTTAATAATATCATCAATGAAAATCAGAAATAGAAGAGGCCCAAGAACAGTTCCTTGTGGAACTCCATGGCTAATTGTCAGTGGGTCCGATTTTGCTTCGTCAATGACAACGTATTGCTTACGATTTGTTAGGTATGATCTGAACCAATCATGGGCAACCCCTCGAATGCCATAACAGTGTAGTTTCGAGAGTAATATGTTATGGTCCACACAATCGAATGCTTTTCGAAGGTCAAGAAATACAGAGAAGACAGGCTTTCCTTCATCTATATTTGAATAAAGGAATTGTAAATGATTTCATATTGCCTGTGTTGTTGATTTTATACAACGAAAGCCGTATTGTTTATCAAAGAGAAATGATTTTTGTTCAAAATAAGAGTTCACTTTTTTACACACAATTTTTTCGAATACCTTGCTAATAATTGATAGCACGGAGATAGGTCGATAATTGTTTACACAGGCTTTTTCACCATTTTTAAAGATAGGAGTTACTCTAGCAACTTTGAGGGAGTTTGGGAAAGTGCCTAGGAGGAGAGACTGGTTAATAATATTGGAAATCAGCGGGGCTACAATATCTGCAATAATTGTAAGTACTTTAGTCGGAAACGTTTGTAACCCACTCGATTTATTATTAAAGTGGTTTATGCACGCAATTACGTCAGAAGAGTTGGTAGGCGTAAAGAAAAAGGAGTTGTGTTCTCGAAGATGATCCATGTATTCCAGGTGATCAGTAGGTTTACTTGGAATACCATCAGCTATAGTTTTCCCTACGTGTACGAAGAAATTGTTAAAGAGATTAGCAATTTCCTTCTTT
>JACJUY010007796.1:5052-31938 GCA_014220935.1 Platorchestia sp. MABIK
TTTCTTCACGGTTTGACGTTGCTATGTCATATTCTATGCCTCTTTATTACAGTATAATGATTTCAAGGGTCCTAGCTTACCCATCCGATAGGAATAAAAAAAAGTTGCGATTGTTCATGTTTCATTGTTTTTCTTTGTTTACCTTATTTTGACAGATCGGAATGTGGGGTTTCAAAATGCATCTCCTCCAACAGTTTTTGAGCTACAGTAATGATTTTAGTATCATTGGCTGCAGAAAAACAAGGGCTTTTCAAAAACTAACTATGCAGTTCGATAACTATTCTTGATCAAAAGTTGTGACGTCATAAAGTACAAAATTTGATGAAAGAAGACTTGCCTTGGATTTTTCTTTTTTTTTTTTCTTGAGGTTTGAAGAAGGCATAGTTAGTTTTTGAAATCTACTAGTATTTCCGCATTCAATGACACCAAAATCATCACTGTAGCTTGAAAACTGTAGGAGGAGATGCATTTTGAATAACCTCCCCAAAAATCTCATTTTCTATGAATATCTCATTTTCTATGGGGAAAATGGCATCTTTTTATAGATGACAAATGATTCTTAATTGCATTTCCTAACTGTATATCAAATTTCATGGCTCTAGGTTCAATATTGAAAAAAAACTTCCAAAAGGAGTACTCTTTCCTTAAGAGAAAATCAAACGCTTCAGAAAAACTTCTATTTTCATTAAAAATTTTACCATAGCTGGTTTACCCTGACCATTTCATTGAGTGCAGCCCCTCCCCTCGCACAAGATAGGTCAACCCCATCACACACGGGCAGGTGTCCAGTGACAGCGTCAAAAAATAAAATTACCTCATTATTCACTACTTCCACTTCTGTCCGCAGTCATCCCTCTTGGCACGTCCACCGTCAGACCCCTCTCACAAACCACGTTTCACTCCATCCATCCAACTCATCCGTGGCCTACCTCGCATTCTAATACCACTCACTTTCAATGTATAAATCTTTTTTATCAGCCGCTCAACATTCATTCTTTCAACACGCCCAAACCATCCAAGCACTCTTTCATCCACCCGCCTGCTCATCTTTTTGACAACACCCGTCTGCCCCCTGACCAACTCATTCCTGATCCTATCTTTTCTTGTTACTCCATACATGCCAAGGTGAATTGTAGTGAACAATTTTGAAAATAGCCAAACATTAACTAAATCATGCCTTCTTTTAGCTTCCACTAAGTATTCATAAAAATTGATTTAGTTATTGCAGGTTGGTCAGCAGCATTATAAAAATCCCCTCTGACCACTGGTGGGTGACATCATAATCAACATGTTAAGAAGCAAGAGGAAGTGAAAAAAGCATGAAGAGGTAGCAAAGAAGGCCTGAAAACTGACAGAAATAAAGTGATCACAGAAGTGACAAACTCCCATTCAATGCTGCTGTACCTAACGGTCTCCCATGGGGGCCCCAGTCTCCATCCCACAGGATGGAAAAACCTAGAAATCATCCTATGCCTCCTGATGTAACTCAAGTTGATCAATTATGATTGAATATAAATTAGTTTTAGCCTCTCTTACCATAATGAAGATGATCAAAAAGAGAAAAGATGAAGGCACCATTTAGTATGAAGTTAAGGGAACACAGAATCTATGCACAAGGTGAGTTTCCCCATAGGATCCTGTGTGCATAGAAACAGTCAGTTAAGAAGGAAGGTTGTAAAACAAGATACAAGTTGAAGAAGAAAGTCAGAGGTGCTGATAAACAGGACAACAGTGACCCAGAGAAAAAGGAGGTCTTAACAAATCACAATACATTTGATTTCAACAAAAAGAAGGCCTACCTAACTCTTAGCTCAGGAGCTCACATTTCCATCTTTAAGTGCTAATTCTCATCAATTCAATGGTTGCATCCCACTGAGGAGACAACATGGCTAAAAATTTATTACCTTTGTGATTTTTACTAAAAATGTACAATTAAGAAAATACATATAACTTGTAGAAGAAATATACATATAACATGTAGAAGAAACATACAAATAACATGTAGAAGAAACATACATATAACATGTAGAAGAAACATACATATAACATGTAGAAGAAACATACATATAACATGTAGAAGAAACATACATGTAACATGTAGAAGAAACATACATATAACATGTAGAAGAAATATACGTATAACATGTAGAAGAAACATACATATAACATGTAGAAGAAACATACATATAACATGAAGAAGAAATATACGTATAACATGTAGAAGAAACATACATATAACAAGTAGAAGAAACATATATGCCTTCTTGATACAAGTAGCAGATTAGATAAGATTATAATTGATAAGCAAGTTTGAGCCTTCCCAATCTACAACAAAGGTGGCCCAAAGAGGAAGGTTCATTTTGCATGGACAGTAAAAAAAAACTATGGATCAAAGCACAAAGCCTGTTCCCACACAAGACTTCCTGCCCAAAGAAAGAGTAAATTGAGAAAAAAGTTCATAAAACAAGATATAATTTGAAGAAAACAGTCAGATGCTAAAAAAGTAAAGAATTTGAGTTTAACTCATCAGCAACACTCTCTAAAAGCACTAGAATGTGTCAACTTTTAACCAATTTTAATTTAAGAATGTACCTTTATTGCCTAAGAACATTCAAGTTATACAACGACTATTATTATCAAAAATTTCTAAAATCAGGAAATTAGGCCCCTTTAATAACAACATAGTCCAATAATATTCTGTTGGTATTTGATGTCTTATATAGTGTATTTTGTTGTAAATTTTATGTTAAACAGTAGAGTGGGATTGTGACATGACTGAACACAAGTGCATCACAAAATCTTTTGTGTTTGAGCTGGGGCAGTGTTGCCACCTCTGGACTTTCCCACCCAGAACACAGTACAATGGTAGCTTAATGAATTGATTACTGCTTTCAGTCATACAGGTTTTCATTAACAGTATTGTAGTTGAAGTTTCAATTCAGAATTTACTAATTATGCTCTAAATGTTTGCAGATTGTCCGCGATGCATTCCGCTTCACCACGATCTCATGGGTTTGATTGGGACCAACGTGTGTATGGACTTTCAAGATAGAAGCAGCGCATTTACTTGGCTGCCGCTAAACTGCTGCGCTTCTCACTTCTAAGTTTACAAGCATTTCTGTGTTTTTCAATGACATTCATGACAGTTTGTAGCTTTTTTTTTGCAAGAAGAATTGAATATTTTTCTCACATGTGAAGTTTACCTTTACCCGTACAAATTTTAAGAATTACAGTAATACCTTGAGATGCAAGCTTCATGCGTTTCAGGAACCGAGCTTGTGTGCCAATTTTCTCGTATTTCGGATCAATATTTCTCTTATAAAATAACTAAAAAAATTAATCCATTCCCACCCTCTGAAAAAATACCCCAAAAACAGTACATTATAGTGAAAAACATGTTTTCAATTGTTCTAATCTACAACCTATGCTCACAAACTACCAAATACCTATTTACTGCTTGAGGATGGTACATATTGTTGATGTACTCCTCTCATATTGGCAAGCCAGCACGGTCTTCTCTGTAAGAAGTTACCCTATGACCAGATTTTGGGCCACTGCTAGTTTTCTGGAGTGTTTGTGCACTCATTCTTACAGTTTTCTCATTACATATCAGTGTTCTGCCAATTTTTTGGTTGTACATCCCAGTATAGTGGAGTTTAATGAGCTCCTTGTGGTCTATGAGAGAATGTCAATGCATTTGGGCTGAATATCACTTGATTGTACCATTTATTAAAAAGAACAACAGTTAGCCCCATTGCAGCTACCCTATTGTCTACAAGCCGGACACATTAGCTGGAAGCTTTGAAATAAATTATGAACTGCAAAGTTTCTTTTAGAATTCTAGATTTTGTGTTTTCTATAAAAAATGACATGAACACCTGCATAATTTTATTGAAAATAAAATGTATATGTACAATTTCTTAGAAGAATCAATTCTAAATAGAATGGTGTAAAGGCCATTTTGATTAGTTGTGCTAAAAAGTCTGTAATTTATAAGTTCTTGAAAATATTGGATATGCAAATTTTATTATTGTACCACTGTAAGTAGAGATAATTTTAAATTAGGCATTAAATTATAGAAGATCAAAAGTAAATTCAAACCTCCTCAACTATAAAAAAGAATTTCAAGAAAAAGCCAACATTTAATATGAAGTTCAGAGAATGGGGAATGTATGCGCAAGGTGTGTTCCCACACAAGATCCCTTACACACAGAGACACTTGGTTAAGAAACCTATTCTACTCAAAAAAAAAATCTACCTAACCTTTAGTTTGGGACCTCACATTTTACCCGTGTTAGCAAACTATGCAATAGTCAACTGTCTGCTTTATAGGTGCAATTATTAATTTCAAATTTCTTATTCCGCACCAGTATTAGTGTAGTCCACAACTGACTTGCTGAAATCAGTGAAAGTTTTGTCATTTTCTCAGCCATGAGTGCAGCTATTATTTTACAAACATCTTTATGAAAGCAATTGATAAACAAATGACCAACTTAATTGACAACATAATGATGACATTTTAAGCATCTACTCTGGTAGGCATTTATTAAGATAAAAATTAAGACATGTAAAACTGTGAATTATTCCAATGCATCTAATGTTATGTTCCTTAAAATTTAGAACTAGCTCAACTTTCTGTTCTCAGGATATGTCTCTCACAAATATATAAGCAATCATCAATTTTATGCTTCAGAAACAGAATTTAGGATTAAATTCTAAATAATTATAACTAGAAAGTCCTCCTTGTGAGGTACTTTTTTGTCCAGTAAATTAAAAGCAATAGTGTTTGGTAATTATAGGCCTCAATTCATTCCATTTATAAGACAAATTCACTGACACGGAACCTGCTCAGGTTATGTTTCACCGCACCGTAGCACCACCATCCCCTGCGGCTACCATCATATCTGCTCAGGTTATGTTTCACCGCACCGTAGCACCACCATCCCCTGCGGCTACCATCATATCTGCTCAGGTTATGTTTCACCGCATCGTAGCACCACCATCCCCTCCCACAGTATCCTAATCCTGAAATCTGATAGAAAACATAGCAAATAAAAGGTAGATTAAAACATTTTCTGGTCATTTTGTGCAGTACATACTTTGCATTTTTTTGTAATTTTTTTTATGTCTTTTCATGTGTGTAGGGGTAACTTCTAACTTGCTAGAACACATCCTCTATTACTATATGTTATAATGGGTTTGGTATCTAGTACTTTCAATTTGCGGTAAGGTTTTCAGAAAAGCATATGCACTACGTAATGATTCACTATACTTTGATGATTTATTTCAACTGTCCAAACCAAACCTAATTGTGAACCAAGTATCTTGCTATCTTCATGCTTTGAATTATTAATGAACTTAAATTCATTCAAGCACATTTTTTCCCATTAACATACCTTAAACTGAACAAGCATTTCATTAGAAGATAAATGGACATCAGCATTGTATAGAATGAGTGTCTGTAACATGTATTTGGTGCTGATTGCCAAAGGGTTAAATGAGCATGCTAGTTAAACAAAAAAATTAAAGGTTAAAAGCCCAACAAAATCTTGCGCTTTTCACAATTCCTTTTTCTTCCCAGGCATTTGAAATAGGTATGAACATCCAGCTTGACATGGGGATGACCCTTATTGAGTATTGTTGTAGTCTTCTTTTCTTTTCTTTTCAAATATACTGTTTGTCCTACTTCATCAGTTGTTTTCAAGGTTGGCCTTCAAATTTACAGTTTATTTTAGCAGGATATATTAATCACATCTTAGTACGGTCATACATTTACTGTTTTAACGAAGGGTGAACACACATATGACAAAGGGGTGGATGAAACTAGCAAATATCAAGGATGATAAAATAATGGACAATACCAAAGAACTTAACTTGGAGTGAGCAGCAATGATGACAGATAAAGGTCTAGTAATTACGTTAAATTAGATATGTCAATTTGAAGTTACACAGGGATTATATAGACTCTCTCTCAGAGTGCTGGCTGAGTTTTAAATTAACAAGTCAAAAGATGGCACTAACAGACCTTTACAAGAGGAATTCTTATACTATAATGATTCTACAAACCTGTACAAGAGGAACTCTTGTACTATAATGATTCTACCTAACTGTCAACGTATGCTTGAATAGCCGCAGTGACTGCTGCAGCTTCTGTAAATTTGTTGAGGCGGTTGGCAGCTCTCAACTGTTAAAGAGTGTTATGGATTTTTTCTGTTGCCTTCCCTATAGGCAATGGCTTGCTGAGCTTGCTTTTGTCGCTGATTGATTACTAACCAATCAGACAGAAGGTCCATGTTCTGCCGTTCACTCTTTTGGTGGTGGAATTTCACAGTTTGTACCTAGGTACATAACAGTATGCTCTAGAGTCCAGAGTTAGTCATAAGGCATTCAAAACACCAATTCTCATTAAGTATGCCCTGGAGTTAGTCATAAGGCATTCAAAACACCAATGTACAAGATGAAATAAATCAACTGATTGGAACAAAATTTCTAATATTTTGAAAGTAGTTTTGCCATGCGTCCCCCAAGTGCCAAATTTTAATAAGTACTTCAACATTTCTACAAGTACCCGAGTACATATTTGTGAATCAAGTATCTTACTATTTTCATTCTCTCAATTATTAAAGAACTTGAATTTACTCAAGCATATTTTTTCCCATTAATAAACCTGAACAATTTCATAGCCAATCGAGCAAAGGTTTAATTACATTTTTAGGTTATCTTGTGAAATATCTGCTTCAGGGATATTTGTTCAAATACATGCCCATATGTCTGTCCATACAGTCAAAACATTTCATCGTGAATCTAATACGCATGAAAATGACAGAATCTCATCTCTTTATTGTCAATTTTTTTGGAAAAATTATGGAATAAAAAGAAAGCAAATATTCATCAACCACTGAAATTGTCAATGCTTCCAGTAATCTTTTAGCATAAGGTCACAATTTCCTTTCAGAACTAAGCTGAAAAAGCAATGCCACAGCAGAACAAACGACATGAATTAATGAAAAATCTAATTTGTAAATTTCTCCCAGTACCCATTGTTACAGAACAAATACCACGGTCTGCTACAACCAGGACTCTCAACCAAGTGTATAATTTTTTTTTTAATTCTCAATGTTCAACTCTTAACAAAATGGTAAACTAATGCAATTTGCAAGCAAAATTTTAAAATCTTAAGCTTATTTTACTTTTAAATATAGACTCATAAAAATACTTTTCATAGAGAACATAATACAATTAACTTTTCTATTTCAAGTTTACCTTTTACACGTTTTTGCAACAATTTCAATAACCTCAGATGGTGCAACAAAAACTTCTTGTGCTCATAGACATGTTTTTATCAACAATCTTGCTGGCAAAATTATTATTAGAATCATCCTAAAGAGCTAGCAAGGGAACCTCTAGTTTGAGTGAGGATTATTGTACCAAATGTGATGTCAGGGAAGAATTTCGGGGAACTTTTTTACGCCAGGACACGATAGCAAATTGGAACTAGATGTTGCAATCTCAAAACTTTCTGTGAACTATTTAGAAGTACCTTGTAAACAAAGTTGGCACAATAAATTGGAACATATATAACCTAAAAGTAGTTTATAAATGGTCTTATTGTAAATATAACTTGTTATTTACATTTTTTTTTTTTTTAAAGAATGAACTTAGGCTGGATCTAGTGATAGGAGCGTCACACACCTCCTTAGACCGTGTATCTTAATGAACTGATGAGCAAGACTGCGCCGCTGAACAAACGCGTTCTAAGGAAACGTCAATCATATTAAAACACAATTTTATACCATACATCTAGTTTAAAATGACCTTCAAAGTATTTCATTATGAAAAGGAAACTTTCAGCTTTAGGAAAAGTTAAGTTTTTGGTCAAAAACCCCTTCAGAGTAATAGTACATCATTATTGTTCCCTGTGAACGAGACGTTCCCTGAAATGAGAACACATCTGTTATTCCTACGAGAAATAATCGCTTTTTGCCCTCGTACCAGACACTAATTCCCCTCGCTCCTCAGAAATGAACTTTCGAAAATTCCATTTGCTCCGGAGAGTTGTTTCTTCTGCGTGGCCGTTTGTTCAATTTTATAAATAACATTCCTATAACCTCAAAGTTTAATATCTCAAAAACTAACCATTTGTGAGCAAAATATTTTTGTAACACGTCTTCAATTGTACCATATTACCCATATGGGGCAACAAAATTATTGACAGCATTAAACTCAATATAGACCAAGACGCTATACAAGGATGACATTTTGCTTGCTAACGCAATTTTCAAGACATGACATTAATAACTTTTAGATTGGAATAACATCATATAGTTTGGTTGCATAATCACTACATTGTTGGAATGTGCAGATCCTTGGTGGGAGAACATCAGCCTTGGTATGGCTGAGTTGAGTTATTTCAAGTTTATTTGGGTTAGTTTAGATTAGTTCACTAATTAAACTAACTTTGGTTTATGTGTAGCGTTTGGTAATAATCAAATTTCACATTTTGGGTGTATTAACATAGTTAATGAGATGTAAATAAGCAATTTTTCTTCTATGCACTTTCCGTCGCAAATGAGTATTCAACAAGTTACATCGGTAAATTACTGACCCCAACTCTAGTATTTGAAGCAGAAAGAAATTCATCAAGGGCGTTGTACGGCAACACTACAATGGACTCTCCTCTTCAACGCGCTCGAGTGATCGAGCGTATTCCAGCCAGTTACGTTGAAGCTGCGGTAATGACTACATGTGTTTTGTGTCAGTCGGATTATTTTAGAGCAATTGGAAAATTCATAGGAAAAAACGACGAGGCAGTTGCTTTCTTGAAAGATCACGGTGTTTTACATAATATAAGATACTTAGACGACACGATTATTAGACCATTAACGGAAGAGTCCATTTTGGGTCTACCCCTAATGTCATGAGGCCATTTGGAGTCTTCCCCTTTTTTTCGCGCGCTTGCCACAATACAATTGCGATAAGTACCATACCGCTATAACTCGTATAATAGTCATTTGCAACAAAAAGTGCATAAAAGAAAACTTGTTTATTTAGATCTAATTAACTATTTTTCCGCACCCAAAATTGGAAATTTGATCATGACCAAACGCTACACATTTACCCTAACTTTACCTAACCTCACCTTACCTATTTTGTCAATACTGTTTTATAGCACATTTACGTGTATATCTCTTCACTTTCATGTAAGATATTCTTATGACTTCAAAGTTGAATAACTCAAAAATTCCGCATTGGAGAGTAAAATGTCATTCCTGTACAACCTTTGGTGTTTGAGAAGGAGAGGACAACCATCGATTTTCCAATTTTCGCTGCCTAAACATAATTAATAAGATCATAATAAACAATTTTTCTTTTATGCACTTCCGGGGGCAAATGAGTTTTTAACGAGTTATAGCGGTAGGTTTAGTTTTGTCTTAGATGACAAATGCGCTCGAATAAACAGCTACTCATCGTTTTTTGAATTTTTGTTGCTAGAATCATGGTAATGACATCAAAATAAACTACTTTTCTTCTATACACTTTTTGCGACAAATGAGTATTTCACGAGTTAGAGCGGAAGGTTATATTTTTAGCGCAATTCAGCTGTTAGAGTACATTTGAATACTTCGTAATTTATTATAAGCTCACCCCACGGAGCTTGCGGAGCTTGAACCCACTTCTATGATCTTTTAGTTAACAACACATCAAAGGTTATCAGTCTCATCACCCATAAATAAAAAGTTATAGTGGTATGTTCCCTTTCGGCTTAGATGGCAGAAACGCGCTCAAGCCTTCGAACGTGTCGGAAGGGAGCGTCCATTGCAGTGTTGCCATACGACACGCTCGATTAATTATTTCCCGCTTCCAACACTGGAGTTGCGGTAACTAATTTACCGCTATAACTTGTTAAACACTCATTTGCCCCCGAAAGTGCATTGAAGAAAAATTGTTTATTTTGATCTAATCAACTTTATTTAGGCATCAAAAATTGGAAAATCGATGATTGTCCTTTCCTTCACATTTGCCAAACCTTCTTGTATGTGTTCCTCAAGTGATTCTAGGGACCCAAATTTCTAAATTCTATGAGCGCATTGAAGTAAAAATCTCATTTTTGTACCTGTGTTTATGCCACACTAGTGAGTTGTGGTCTACCCTAGACCATAAAAAACTATCCAAATATCTTCAACCATAGCTATCAAGTTCAATTTTAAAGCTACATGCAAGCAATAGAATGAAAAAACTGAGCTTTAGTCAAGCACTGACCATGTTCATTAAACTGGATTATCAGCACCCAAGTAGCTTTGGTAACTACAAAATGACCATGCTACCTATTGCACTTATTCTTCAAAAAATTTTAATTTACATTCAAGTGGAACAACACATTTATCACAGTGAATTCGCCTACTAAAATACTTTTGGACAGTTATATTTAATGTGCGATCAACAAGTTTGCTTCAACTTGCATTTTCACAATTAGACGTTTCAAATTCTAAGGCACGCTGCCCAGATTTACTTAATCACTATTAAAATTTAGCTAACTAAAACAAAATAGACTCAAGCACACAAGAAAATATCATAATACATATTACCTTCAAGCTCTGAAGGCTCTGTATTACGTTTGTTTACGATTGTTTACCGGCATTACTTTCTTATATATATGCCAAAAACGACATTGCATTACGGATTTAAAACACAATTCAAAGTAAATCCTCCAATGCTCCACAAGTTACTAAACAAAATTCACACGTTTAGTCACCATCAGAAAAATGAATAACATTTTATAAACAAATTGATGCATTGTTATTACACAATTGTACAAGTTTAACTGAGATAAACAACGTCGACGTCGAGATCCTAGCTCCCGCTATAGTTGCCAGATGTTACTTTTGCCTTTAACTTCTTCAAGTAGAGCATTAATCAATACAAAATTACATCAAAACATTTTAAATATTTTTTTTATTTAAAAACCTCAAACTTATTAAAGAAAAAATCAATATTTGCAGAGGTAAAGTGAGTATTCTTTTAAATAGTAGTGTTTGGCAACAATTTATTGACGTAACAAACAACTGAGACACTTTGTGCGCAAAGTTTTACCCTACTCTACCGAGCTAAATTTTCATCAAAAAATTACAGCGGTAAGCCCTTACAAAGCAAACAGCAAATAAAATACATACTTTCTCACCTAATTGAATAAATTTTCTACTATTGAATGTAATTTTGCATGCCAATGGCTAAGAGCATATTTTCTTATTTGAAAATTTACATTTTTTGCCATACTTCCCTCCTACACTAACTTAACTTACAAAATCTACTTGTAGTCATGTAAAAAAATTACTTATGTTCTATTATGTCTCTATTCAATTTGGGATATTCAAGTAGTGAATGGATATAACAAAGAAAAAAAAGTTAGGTTTTGCGGTACGCAACAAAACAAATAAGCGCAAATCAATGACCTCGACAAGCAAATTTCAAACGATGCCGTTAATAAATGTGCAAAAATACACATCAATATCTGTTTAACACGAGCTTTACGAACTAATTTGGTGCTTCATATGAATAACAGGTGTATGATGTGAAAATGAAACTCTTGCCTCACAATTATTTCTCGCTCAACAACGATACGATTGGTAACTATTATAGTACACAATTAAATCAGACAATTCATAGAGCTCAAGTACATTAAACTAGCATTGTTATTCCGGCGTTAAATTTAATTACAAATTTAACTTAGTTTGAGCAGAATTCGTTGAGATCGCAAAATTGCGCCGTGATTTAGTTGATTCACTATTGTTTTTTCAACTGACGGTAAGCACCTTATCATTCTGCTTCAAGAGGTGACAACAAGTACTGCACAACGTATTGTATTCTGAATTCAGCATCAAAAATATGTTTATAATAATTAAATCATGCATTGCGTGCACAATAATGGCTTTCAAATGCTGTATTATGAATTTATGTCAACCAATTCCATGATTTAACAAAAAGTCACACAATCGACATTACCTTTCACCTGTAAAGTACAATTTGGTCTAATGCGATGACCAAGGACAATTCTGTAGGCATATTTCTCAAACTTATTAAGAAGAAAGAATGGAAAGAAAACCCGTTTATTCCTTTTAAAAGTTGACGCATGATATGTAATACAACCAATTTTGTTTTGAATAATTCTTGAAATAAATGTTTGAAATTGATGGACAAAACGTAATAAGTAGACAAAAACTGTGTCAAAGATTGAATATAATTGAGAGAACCAAAGTTAAAATCTATTTTCATGGATATTTCAATCACGACACGCGGGTTGAATCTATACTATATTAAGAAGGGTGTCTGTCTGTCTGTCCGAAGCTTTATCAAATCCACAATATCCAGTGTATTAATCCATCAGATTCGAGTAGGAATGAATTTCACGTGATTTCTTATGAAATAAGATCGTGTATCATGTGATTTGTCGAACATTATTATACACTAGCAAGACCCGTGGAAATTCCACGGACAATGTCATCAGTAAGCTAGGTTGAACTGTGAAAAAATTCGGTCGACATTACCTAACAAATTCAAACATAACATCCTCTAACCTAACCCATCCTAACACAACTTATACTAACCTATCCTAACCGAAGCTATCCTGACAATATATCAAACGTAAAAAAACCGTGAACCCGAAAAAAATTCCATCAACAAAACCTAACTTATGCTAACCTAACCTATTCTAACCTAACATAGCCTAACCTATCCAATCCTAACCTATCATATCCCAACCTATCTTATCCCGACATATCTTACCCTAACCTATCTTATCCTAACCTATTTTCTCCTAACCTATCTTATCCTAACTAATCTTATCCTAACTTATCTTATCCTAACCTATCTTATCCTAACCTATCTTATCCTAACCTATCCTATCCTAACTTATCTTATCCTAACCTATCTTATTCTAACTTATCTTATCCTAACCTATCTTATTCTAACCAATCTTATCCTAACCTATATTATCCTAGCCTATCAAACCTATCAAAAATGTAAAAAATTAAACAATTTTCACCTCCCCCTTCCCCTCCCTCTCTCTCGCCCTTTTTCCCTTATTCTCACCCTCACTCTCTCTCTCTCTCTCGCCCTGTCTCTCTCTCTCCCTCTAATGTAACGCGACCCGACGCGAGCCAACCCGTATCATGGATACCGGAATGATGAAGGGTGTGCCGCACAGGTATGTACGATAGTCATAAGCGCATTAATTAATAAATAGATTTTTGACGGGCCGTGTACACTCGGCCTCATTAACTCTCGAGAGATTGAATTTTTTTCATTTCATACTGCCTTTCTTTTCTTTCGCCTTCTTTTTTGTTTCAAATAAAGGGGGTGGACTAGTAACAGGTAATAAGGGTTGAATGACTGAGCGTATAGTAAAAATGCGTTCACACAGTTATTTAACAATGAGCATAAAGCAAATAGAAAACACAAATAGTGAAAATAGAACAAAAATATCGAAACAGCGAAAGAAACACCATGAAGAACAAAACATTTACTTAACATTAAGATGTAATTCCAACGATTGCTGTTTGAAAAAGAGTGGAAATAATTTATCATGCGTACAGGTCGTCAGCTGAGCAACAGAAAACCAACTAAAAAGCAATTGAAACTAACTTTTCCTGCATACAAACGAATGTATAGCAATGGGAAAGAAGTAATCAGGGCGAATACGCTCACTGCATGATCGTTTAAAAAAATGATCAGTTAGTACAATGTCAGAATAAAAGAATTTTGATTAATGAAAAAATTAACGACCATAACTGGCGGAAAACATTGCATAGGGATGGGTAAGGTAAATGGTTCATTTATCCTGGCCCTGGAGTACATTTCATAGTTCTTGGAACATGTCAAAAACAAAGCCAGAGCATGACACGCACAAGACTTGAAACAAATCTATTTTCTGAAGTAACGAGTCGATAACCTCTTGTTACTTACTATACACTGGTACTTTCGATTCATCGTCAAATGTTTGCTGGTTGGTCAGTGTCAAATAATTGCATCGTCAAAACTCAGTCTTCCTCGTAATTCCCTCGACACTTCGTTTCACTTTAATAAGTCAATGCCTCGTAGAATTGCTACTAATCTTCATGCTCGTGAATGTCGCACACAAAATAAGTAGGGACTAATTTTTTGTTTTAGATGCCCACAGGGAGGAGTGGACTCAAAGTATGTTTTATCAAATGCACAAATCGTGCAGTTTTTTCCTCCGTTTACCTCTATGACACTGAAGGTATGCGAATCAACTGATCTCGTAGCCGGTCACAGTACGTGGGCGATCTTTTCGTCGTGACTTGCCGCTCTAAGTGGCCTCACAAATTCTCTATAGTTCACTTTCCACAACTTCCTTTGAGTTCCCATGATAAAAAACTGTCGCTATTTATATGCTGTAAGACATCCACGAGCGCGAATATTAGCGGTAATTCTACGCGGCATAAAATTTACAAGTGCCCTGTTGTTCATCTGGTCGATTACAAGCCACTCTAGCATCAACTGTTCTCGTAGTCCGGTCACAGTACGTGGACAATCTTTACGTCGTCTGACTTATTGCTCTACGCAATCTCACAAATTCTTTACTGGGTTCACGTCTGAGGTAAAGTCTGGTACCTAGCTGGTTAATCTAAATGCATCACATATCCTGAAAGATAGGCAAAGCAGCATGCCTTTCTTCATTTCGATATTATGCAAATGAAAAACGAGGATATCTAACTGCTCGATGCAGCCATGCTGGTTCACTTTGATGGATACCTCAACTAGAAGACCCACTCCTGTGCAGTGGAAACAACACCAGAACATGACAGAACCTTCTCCTCCATTTTCCACTCCCCGCATACAGGCTTCGTTGAAGGTTTAGGATATTTTCTATGAACACGAAAGCGGCATCATTGCAATAGACAGAGAATCATGATTCATCTGACCACAAAAAACTTTTCCACTCTTTCAATGTGAGTGAGCTTTGACCCAGTTCAAACGAGTGGTCTTGTGGGCACGAGTTAATATCAGACATTACGAGCCACTCTGCTCCATATATCCTTTATACGGAGTTTCTTACAAAAATTCGTTCAGAAACAGCAGGTAATGGACGTTTCGCAATAGTTCTTTCCTTGATGCAAAAAAAAAATCCGATCAACAATTCGAGATTCAAAGTGGCGGTCCCTACCGGTCAAAATTTCTTTTGATTGCAACTTTTCCTTGAACTGTCGTACGTACAGGTTTGTTTCCATTATTAGTAGGCCCACATCATGGTGCGGCATAAAACACCAGCCAATCTCACTACTTCTATAATTGGGTGGACCTTGTGTGCCAAATATAAAAGCCCCTTTTCCATTCCGGGACATCTTACTTTCATCTCCATTTTTACATCAATGTTGGGCACCTTAGAAACAAGTACATACCTTGTCAACTCTAAATCAAGACTGATGCTATCATTCTTGTTCAGCACTTCCATATAACCTAAAGTTCGGTCACAGCTTTGAACTCTGATAGAGGTACGTATTGAATAAATGGTGCTCGAAAAATAAAGGGGGATTAATTTTTTGTCCGCAGAGTTTAAAAGTTACTAACACTATTGCTATTTGCCCAGGGTGGATGTCTCGCACCGTGTACTTTTATGCGAAGACTTTTGCAAACTTTGAGCAATGCTGTAAAAGTGAAATTCCATCTCCCTACCGTCACCAACCTAAAGCCTAATAGGAGACATGACGTCTTAATCAAATACCGTTCATCTAGCATTGGGGAGAAATCTCTGTCAGTATCAGGCGCCTTACTGTGGAACAAACTTCCCCAAAACATCAAAACCCCTCAAACATTAAGAAAAATCAAAACTAAAGTAGCTCGTTATCTTGTCTCTATACAATAAGTGTGAGCTGCAGTACGTTCTGGAAAAGTTGTCAGGAGTTTTTATTGCTAATTATCCTATCTTCATTACATTATACCACAATCAAGACATCATCACTATTATAAAAGGAGCCGCGTTCGTCCGTCCCTCCGTCCGTCTGTGTGACCCCCTCTTGATTATAGTCTCCAGAATACACAATCGGCTTATTTTTACAAATAGACATTTTCTATGGAGCTTTCTCTGTTGAAATTCATCATGTCACTTTGACATTTTTAATTGATAATGCGAAAAGAAATGTTTTAAATTCGTTTGACCAGTAACCTGGCTACCACTTGGTATAAGGCCCACGATTTTTGAACTTGAGTTATTGTTTTCGAAATTGTGATTTTCTTGAAAAGCTTCGAAGAGATAATAGACGACATTTCAGAATAAAATTCAGGCAAAAGAAGGCCACCAAGGATAGAAATGTGTCCAACCGCAAGAAAGAAGTAGCAAGACTTCGACAGCAAGGAAAACGCCGAAGACGATCGGATGAACAACGCGAAATGGCAAGACGAAGCAAAGCTGCTCGCCAAAGAGAAGCTTGAGCTAAATTGACCCTTGACCGGCGTTTGGAAATTCTACGGAATAATGCAGAGCAACACCGAGTAACTAGAGAGAGCTAAACACATGAAAGAAGCGTGGAATTCTTCGGCATAGAGCTGGACATCATCGAGGGGCACGAGAGAATTCAACTTAAGAAAGAAGGGGTGAAATTCTTCAGACTAATACCTAACAGCATCGACTTGCACAATCGAATTTAACACAAGAAAGAAGGGATGAAATTCTTCAGATTAATACCGACCAGCACGTGTGCACTAGTATTTATAATATACATAGCAATGTGATTGCTTGTATGCGAATATCAAGTACATGTATGTATAAGTACATGTATGTATGTACATGGGACGCTCTTATAGATATATATATATACACGTGTACATATGTGTGTGTATATATATATAGAAGATACTCCTGTCCTTAAATGCTCTTGTTAATCATGTGTGACAATGTCTCGTTCCTAACACTCTTTGAGTAAATTTTGACCACACTATTTTAGGGTGTTTCGACTTTCTCGTTCTGTCCCAGCAATGTTGCAAATGTAATGGTTAGCATTGTGCAACGATCCGTCTAATGTATTTGAATCCGGTGAATTTTTTTGTGCCAATGTTATTAGCATAGGAAATATCATTTTTGTGTTTTTGTAAAATATTTCATTCTTTCCGAGTCAGTTATTTAGCTTACTAGTTGATCCTAAATAATGTAAAATTGCCCTCACAGTCCAAGACGCAAATTAATTTAAATTTACCCGTTTTACTTTTAACTTTAATCCCTCATATCACTAGTTCCCATGTTCGTAAGCTCTAAAAAATTTCATTATGGGAGTGCACTAACGAGAGTGTTTTCAACAATGCATCATATGGATAATGTTTTATTGATCACTTGTAATAAACTGCTTTGTCAAAATCAGACCAACGCAATGAAGGAAACGTATTTTTTACGTGCTTTTCTTCCAACCATTTATTTAAAAAATTAACCTGCATTGGTATTACGACATCATAGACGCAAAATAAATCAAATCTGCCCATTTTACTTTTAACATCAATCCCTCATGCTCGCATCACTAGTTCCTATGTTCGTATGCTCATATTTTAATATAAGTACACACTGTAAAACGAGAGGGTTTTCAGCAATGCGCTACATGGATTATGTTTTCATGGTCACTTGTATTTAAATGCATTACCAAAATCCAACTACCCCAACGAAGATAAACGAATTTTTTTCGTGCTTTTCTCCGAATCATGTTGCGACAATTAATTTGGGTATTACGATAACTGTGTATGAATAGCAATTAAGGATCCGAATCATTTGTTTCAACAATTAAGATGGGTATTACGATAACCATGCATGGAGAGCAATTAATGATCTCTAAGTTAATGTATTTGAATGCGATCTTCGCTTTCATTTCAGTATAAGGGCGCACAAACGAATGTATTTTTCAACAAAGCGTTACGAGGATTGTGTTCTCTTTGTTACTTATATTTAAATCCACTGTCAAAATCAGATTCCTCAACGAAGGGAACTCATTTTTGTTGTGCTTTTCTGTCAGTCATTTTTTGTTTCAACATTTTACATGGGTATTACGAGACCAATGTGTTTTTATTAATTATGGATGTTAATGTTAAGGCATTTTAAAAGCCAATGTTTGAACATTTCATGTTTGAACTTTATGGAAATAAACTGATTTTCTTTCTTTCGTTTTTCTTGACCTTAGAATAATGGGATGGTAGGATGCCCTAGAAGTCGCTGAACTTATTCGGGCCCACCGGTAGCTATACTTTAGTTTGGCCATTGTATTAGCCTTCAGAAACATTCTACCTCTGTATCACCTGTGGTAAATAAATTGTTTAAATAAATTATTTAAATTGTTTAAATTGTTTGACATAAAGTCAGTCAGTCACAACGGGTCATAGCAAACATCGAAAACTCTTCCAAATTGAATTTTGCACCTTTAGTTGGGAGTAAAGGATAGCATAACGCCCGAGGTTCAAACAAGTAATAACAGCTGCGTTTGGCACATATTTTTCACTCATGAATGAAAATCAGAGAACATTACACAATAATTAACGATCTATCAATGTTTAATTCCATTGAACAATGCCTATTTTACTAAACCAATGTTTATTCTGAACCAGTTAGACACCAATGGCTACAGTGACCTCGTGATTGCGACTTCTCACCTTTCACTTGAAGGGTTGCCAACCTGATAAATTTCCCCATTGAGGAAAGAGGAGAGCTCGGCCATGATTCTCTTATCGACCAACGTCCCCTTTACCCACTGGAATTTTCGGGCATTGCAACTACAGTCATACCTCACCTTAAAAAAGATCCAACTAACGAATAATCCAAGTTACGAAACGCCTTTATGTAAAATTTTCGCCGTCGAATACGAAAGAAAAATCAAGTTACGAAATGCTAAATCTCAACAATTATTCAAACAATGCGCGCTCGGCTTCGCAGGCGCCCGAATCCCTCGAAACGTAACTACACTTGTAGCATCCAGTGTCTTGTTTTGAAATTGGCGCGATAGAGTAAATGGTAAATGATTAAGTTTCATCGTGTTACCTAGAATTTGAGAAAAGAAGCGGAAAAAGAAAAGATCTCCACGTCCGTCAGCTCGCGTGCCACAGCTGCTCAAAAACACGTCCAACAACTCAAACAGGTGTGCAATCAAGTGACCTTGCAGTAGAATGCCACCTGAGGATTAAAATTAATGTACGATAGAAGCAACATAAAATATAGCTAACGCTCTGCGATGAACGTATTCGAACTGACTAGGCTAAAATAGAATAGAACAAAATGGGATGGAATGGAACCGAATGAAACGAAATGAAACGGGACAGAGCAGAGCGGAAGAGAACATAACTACACAGAACCTAAAAAAATGAACTGAACAGATCTAAGAAGATTATTACTACTTTGAAAGTGGTCTATGTTTAGAAAAAGTCGTTTTGAAAAATCGGCTTTTCTGCTCTAATTCATTTTTAACCTTTTTTTAAGATATTTCGACATGCTCAATTTCTGATTATCTTGGTTTTTATTGAATAAAGGGGAAATTGAATAAAGATATTTTCACAGAAGCATTTACATACATTTCATGCATTTAGTCTTTGATATTTGATTAGATGTTGTTAACTTATTTAATGTTTATTCCCATTTCAACTATGTATTTAGTATCAAAACACATGAAATGTATTGAGCGCCTATCACTGATTAGGTTAGGTTAAACTGGGTTAGGATAGGTTCAGTTATTCGAGTAAAAATTTAAGGTGAACTAGTAAAGCTTCAGTTATTTAACGTAAAAAGATTTAAATTTTTTACTGATACAGATAAGTGAACATACATGGAACTTCTATTTTATGGAGTTCAGTCATCACGCGTCTCAATTCAAATACCTTAGCAGATCTAAATGTATTGCATCCCCAAACAGAATCAAGTAAACTTTTCATGCACTCTATGGAATATGAGAATCCTGAACAAATGAAGGGGCTTCAGTATGACTTGTTAGAAAAATTTAGGCATTTGTAACCACGTTCATCACCGAGTATCTATGAATCAATGAACTTAAAATTTTAGGCAACACCATACTTTCAAGGAACCAAATCAATGAAGATACATTATTACTTAAAAAAAACAGTTGGAAAAAAGTTTCATTCTGTCACAGGAGTTAGAAAAAGAAGTCAGAGATACAAAATTAATTTATAATGTACAGATATTTCAGGGTCAAAATAATTTCACAGTAGTATACTTCCTAATTGATTCCTCCACCAATGCTTCTTGCTACATCGCCTCGACACTCAGAGACGGCTTGAGTCAGTTGAGTGCAAGAAAACTTTATACTCTTCCGTTTTCAGTCAGCACAGGTCGCAACAGTGAGCTAACGTGACGTGAAAGGAAGAAGCGAGAGGCTCATTTCACCATGACGGACCACCAGATCAAGCAGAGACCGTGACAGGTTTTTTTTAGCCACATCGCAGCGGCCACTTGCTCTCTACGCTCTCTTTTTCGAGATTGAATTTTGCACCTTTAGTTGGGAGTAAAGGATAGTTCCCACCGCTTACACAAGTGATTACAGCTGTGTTTAGTCATGAGAGAACGTCGAAACGATGAGTTTCACAGAAAATGATAATCATAAAGAAAATATATCTACAAATTTCCAGCTGATAAGCTTTTCAATGAGCAACGTTGAGAATTTTTGACACTAGGTAAACAAGCATATTCTTATTAACAACCTGAATTTTGTTATGCAAATAATTTGATGGAACTTGCATTCGCAGTACGGAAAATTGCAGAAAAACTCAATTCTGGTCTCATTGTATAAATCTATTCAAAGAGATACAAATGTAATCGCTTGGCACCCAATCCAAGAAGAAAATAAATACTCGTTCAAGTGAAGATATATTTATGAAAGCAGAAAACTATCGCTAAAATTTATATACATGGTAAATCGAAAATTTTGTTATATCATATACGCAGTGCCGATTACTACGATACCTAACACGCAAAAGAAGCCGACAAAGTTTCTAAACAGAACAGAATTACAAATGAATGACGACATTACTGCAGTGTGGAGAACTGGCCAAACTACTCACATGGTACGGAGGCATAGTGGCGTCACTGCATTTATCACATTTTATCTTACGCGTAGCATTGTAATATTCAGGGGGCATCAATTCGCTATTCGAAGTTCTATAAGTGATCGCACGTAATCGACACAGCAAGTTCGTAAAGAGTTGAATAACAACGGTTCCATTTCATAAGTTTGATTGAAACTTTTCGTTGTTTTCCTTCGTTCACAAAATAAATACCAGAATACTTTGCATGAGGTTAGCACTCATCCTACGCTTCTAAGATGGGTAGAGCACATTGGGCACTTAAAAAGTTAAATTGCTCAAGTCTCAAACCAGCTTCCTCTGAAGTGGTAGTAGTTACTATGAGAACAATATAAACTTGGCCTCACCACTAGCATTCACTCTCACTTTGAGCACTGAAAATAATTCGAAGGTAAAAAATAGAAGCATTCACTCCGAGCTAAAGAAACCCATTAAACGGCCAGAACTCAGTTCTGAGTGCATCAAAGGTTCTTCTGGGACCAAGTTAGATGCGACCACACAGGCTCACACTACATCAAAGGCAGAGCAGGCAGCTCTAAAGGAGCCAGATTGGCGATGGTCTCACTGAGCGAACGAAGCACCGAGAGCGAGCGAGCTACTGGGACACAATGACTGGTCGCGGCGAAACACCCCTGGTGCCACGTGTTTACTGCGCTCTACTGCATCCCCTCCCTTCGTACTCTACTCACTTAGCGCTCCTTGCCTCCACACTTTACAAGTGATACTACGCATAAATGTAAGAAGATACCTGAGCGTATCTCCATATATGACGAGAACTGTCGTTACCGTTCGATTGAAGGCTTAAGGTCAAAGAAAACGGCAGAAATGAAGCGGCACAGCAGGTGGAGTTACCTCAAAAGAAAACGTTCGTAGGAGGTGTCAGTTGCTCTCGTTCATTCTCCCTCCTCCCGCCCGCGACTGCTTAGCCGCAACTCACTGCCCCACCCGAGCACTTACCCCCGTCTTCACTCGCCCCATCTGTTTCTACTCCAAGTTTTACTGTTAGCTTTGCCTCTTTGCAGTCATGCCTGTAACATTCCGTCACTTGACATTACTGTTGCTCGCGTGCTCGGCAGCCAGTGGGCGGAGCGAAGAAGCTCAGTGCAACGGCCGCTCTTTACAGCCAATTAGTTTTAAAGCTCTTCAATCCAATTGTTCTTAAAAGCACTCATTATCGCAAGTCGTTTTTTACGCTTCTTTTTATCTGCTCTAAGACGCTTACGAAGTAACACTTTCCTTCAGCATCTTCTTTAGAGCTTTGACTACTTCGTACAAAACCAACAGCGAAATATTGTAATAATTGGTATCTCATGTTTTGTGCTCCGGTAGACATCCTCGCGCCATCGCTTTATCTGCATGTTAGCAAACCATAACATTGAGAGTGCAATCGAGAGACACTCTCCATTAGTTACTGCCTTTTTACGCACTATGATTTAAAAACAAACAGTAAATTGTAAAGTTCTTTACTCAGCAAGCATTTGATATCTTCGAAAAAAACAAAACGTGAAAGGCGTCTCTAACGTGAATAATATACACTACAGAATATTCAACATAAACGCATTCTTTATCAGTCAAAGTAACTTCTGATTGAAAAGTATATGAAACAGCAACAGTCACAGAGAAGTCAATGTTTCTGTCGTATGGTCACACCTAAATCTTTGAGCGTGTAAGAAGCTATATATCTCCCCATTATTTTCAACTAATATTTCATAACAGTTCCCATGCCAGAACCCAATTTCTGAGAGTTTGTAGCTTCTATGATTACTTGAAAATTTTGTGAAGCCTCATCACCTCGGTCATTCTCTCCTCGAGCTGTTTCTTTTAAGCGTCTCGTGATGCTGCTTGCGGTGCCACGCTGGAGACGACGACTCGGTACTAAGCAGAAATCGATATCAGCCTCAGCAGCATACACACACACTCTCACGAACATAGGGCTTCTCGCTCCTGCGAACTCGATACTGCAGTCAGATTTTCAGGTTTCCCTCCATCTTTAAACTGATTCTTTGCACATGAATAAAAGTTTTGAGCGTAAATGAGGTTATGACAGTTTAATGGGAACAAACTGCATTTTTTCCATTTTCTTCTTCTTAGCCCTCTTCCTATGTGCCCGAGGGTCAAGGACAATACGTTTAACGCAGTTTTACGCTAGTATTTAATAAAGAAGCAGCAACTTAGAGCGAAATTTTATACGAACAAATTTTAGCATCCATTTCTAAAGTTGACGAGTTCTCTACCAGTTGACTGTTTCACACTCCTCCAGGCATGTTGTACGAGATTTTTGTATTAAATAAATCCGTTTTTATAGTAGATGATATGCATTCTTAACATGAGGTGCAAACTTTTTTTACGGGGTACCAAAGGATATATTAAAACGACATCTAAATAAGCTTGTTTGACTGGAATTAACAATTCATCAACTTTGCCTTACAACTGAACTTAAGCAATGAATTAAACGTAATGGATACAGTGTTGAAGCAAGTTAACCTTGTGTGATTGCTTTTAAACCCATCGTGTTTTGGCGAGGTTAGGAGAAACCAGGTTTAGAGAAACCGGGTAGCGTACGAAATGATATTTATTCAGATAAAGCTTCAGCTTGTTTGAAGTGAACAACGTTACTTTCTCTGGCTTGTAAATTATAACTGCACGTAAAGTAGTTTCAAAGATGGAAAATAGAGATCCTTGTTGATTGACGGATAATTCTCTAAATTCCCACTTTTAGCTCATCTGATATGATAGTTAATAGAATTTATAGCACTATTGCGGCACACAAGAAAAACTAAGAAAATGTTGAGAACACCAATAAATTAGGAAAAATGAAAGTACGCCAAGATTTTAACTTCCGAAGGTCACTCACTTCCGCGAGAAAAAGACGATGGGAAAGATGAAAAGAAGTCGGTCATACCTCTTTGACGAACTTATCAGCCGAATCAGTAATAAGTTTTACCGTCGCTGAAGTTAATGGCTAAGTATACCTCGGAGAAAATAATTTTTTCCGAGGTCAGACACAAGTAGGAGACACACCCTAGAAAAGTTGAAGAATCCTTTTTTATCTGTATAAAAGGATCATTAATTCAAATGACACGCGAAAGGACGATTCCTTTCAGCACACTATACCATTTATGTCACGGTTTGGAAAAATTGCTTGTATTGTTTGAAAACAATACATTCTTAATATACTCGAATTTCGAAAATGTTGAGCTAGGAACGTTTCTTTCGCTGTACAATTATGATATAGTATATTTGTATCTATTACCTTTTCAGCTTACAATGATAATGCATCTGGTAGACAATAAAGAACTTGGAGAGGTATTTTCGACTAGGTAAACTCTAAAACTCTGACGAAGAACGAGTGCATTGAATGGTAGTTCAAAGTAGATCAAAGAGTGGTGCAGAAAATTAATTAGAATGTTATTAATCTAGGAGAAAAAAACTGTCCGCAAACATGTTTGTGAGTGTTTAAGCCGATGTACGATGAAAAACACTGTTCACTATAGCCTTATACTTAGAAATAGTTAACCTTACTAGCTCAATTGAACAGAAACGATGTCGGAAAGATGCTTTAAAGATAAAAGAAAAGAAAAGTTGCCTCTTCTGCAGAAATTTCAAACACTGACTTCAAACACAACGACCAGTTTTTTAGGGGAAATAAATCACGCAGACCCCATAAAAACCGAGGAGGCAGAAATTGGTAACTATGCAGTGATTGAATATTTTGGTCCTAGTTACTTTTTATTCGTCACAATGCTTTAGATTGTTTTGGTATTGCAACTTGTGCCAATTTAAAGAAAGTCTTGACAAAGTTCCTCATTGAAAAATTTGAACATGCAGGTTGAATGATGCGAACTAGAAAAATAGTATTTTGAGTCCGTGTTTATTTCTTGAACGTCCTGTCCAGAATTGGGACGTTTCAGTTGTACGGTAAAATTTTAGGATTGTACATTTTCCATGCAATGAAAGAAAAGAAAAACAAAACAGTTCATTTCCAATAAAGTTGATGCATCAAATGGATAACATTGGACTTTAAAAATGTTTTAACATAAAGATCTTCAATTTGTTAACACTAATAGGTATTATAACACCTATGTCAATTGTTAAACAAACATTTGAGAAAAACGCTGATCCACAATATAGGAGCTAAAATCAAGTTACATCAACGAATTAAAGTAGTTCTGATGTTAGAAGAATGGCACAGGATTAGATTTTTCTCAGCTTTGCGAAACGAACAATGATAAATGAAGCAAAGGACCTTTCGTGAAGTACCTGCGCTGCCAGGAAAGTAAGAACAGAAAAACCTTTATTTCCAATAAAGTGCAAACATGAACTGTCGATACATTGGTTTTTAGGTTGTCCGTCAACGTGCCAGGGAGGCCCACGCCTTTTCTAAATTTGTGAAATGATTACTTTTTATGCGCATAAATGAAACACGAGTCGGCACACAACAGTGAAATTAATGAATAGGTTCGGAAACTAAAGTAAATATGCCTTACAAAAATATAACCTAATTTTACACTGATTACGGTACATATTGTATTTAACTTTGCTGTGAAATTTAAAAATAAATCCATTATTATTCATGAGAGAAATATGAAAGTAGTTGAATGAACCCCGTACGTTTTGCTTTGGAATGTTAAAAGTATTTTACATTCTACGGATTACTTTCGCATCGCAAACTGTAATGAATATCAGACATGTATGCATTGTGTATAAAAGATAATACATCAGATTATATCCTGACCTAGCATTCATCCCATGTTGTACACTCATTTTATATAACTATTTTGAGAACTCAAAGGTTTTGTGAAGATGAAAATGAAAAAAATACAATAAAATCACTAAACTGTTTATGTCTCGAAGGGAGGCTCCTTGTCAGAAATTTTCCTGACAAGCTTCTTAGAATTGAAATTCAGTCCTTAATTTAATTTAAAAAACATTCTGAAAATTGAAGCAAATCGATCGAACACTTTTTATACACTAAATAGTTAAAGAAAATGAGAGCCTTTGTAATGACCCTTTCATTTTGAGCGGCCTCTGATACTTCAATGGGGATACAGAAAAATCCTCATGTGTTGGTGTGCACAAATGTAGATTACATATTTTTGTTTCAGAAAACACCGGAAAACTCTTATGGAGACATCAAGACATCAATGCCAAACAAAAAACTCTTATGGAGACATCAAGACATCAATGCCAAACAAAAAACTCCTATGGAGACATCAAGACATCAATGCCAAACAAAAAACTCTTATGGAGACATCAAGACATCAATGCCAAACAAAAAACTCTTATGGAGACATCAAGACATCAATGCCAAACAAAAAACTCCTATGGAGACATCAAGACATCAATGCCAAACAAAAAACTTTTATGGAGACATCAAGACATCAATGTCAAACAAAAAACTCCTATGGAGACATCAAGACATCAATGCCAAACAAAAAACTCCTATGGAGACATCAAGGCATCAATGCCAAACAAAAAACTCTTATGGAGACATCAAGACATCAATGCCAAACAAAAAACTCCTATGGAGACATCAAGACATCAATGCCAAACAAAAAACTCTTATGGAGACATCAAGACATCAATGCCAGACAAAAAACTCCTATGGAGACATCAAGACATCAATGCCAAACAAAAAACTCCTATGGAGACATCAAGGCATCAATGCCAAACAAAAAACGCTTATGGAGACATCAAGACATCAATGCCAAACAAAAAACTCCTATGGAGACATCAAGACATCAATGCCAAACAAAAAACTCCTATGGAGACATCAAGACATCAATGCCAAACAAAAAACTCTTATGGAGACAT
>JACJUY010007797.1:10237-37683 GCA_014220935.1 Platorchestia sp. MABIK
ACACACAACGGGTATTATTAGGTTAGATACTATTACTTTCACGATTTATGACATTCATTTTCATGATAAATTACGTATTATTGAAAAGTATCGGCCGAATTTTGCCGATACCGATACCAGGAAAATGACCGATTCTTGCCGATACCGATACATCGGTACATCACTATCCAAAATTAGGAGGAAACGAAAGTAAAACAGGAATTCAGTCACACTTTGCGACCACAGAAGTGCTCCAACAAGGACGGAAAGCTGCCATGAAAGAAGAAACACAAACACAAAAAGCAATTTGCTCAATGCAAAGATGAGCCAAAAACTACTTCAGATCAGCTTCCTGAAGCTAGCAGTGTGCCCACATCTAGAGTTGCCTTCCAGTCATGGCTAGATTAGATTAGATGTTAATTTAACCCTTCCTAACCCTAAAAATGTGTTCCAAAGAAAGGAAGGCACCATTTAGTATGGAGTTAAGGAAACGTGGAATCCATGCACAAGGTGCACAGAAACAGTAAGTTGAGAAAGTAGTTCATGAAATAAGATAAAACTTGAAGTAGAAAGTAGTAGGTGATAAAAAACAGGACAGCAGTGAACCGAAAAAAGTTTATCCTCAACGAAACAAAAAATTTTTTATTTCAATAAAACGAAGGCCTGCCTAACTCTCAGCTCAGGATGTCATATTTTCCAATGGAGTGTATCCCTCTGAGGGATACAATCCCTCTGAGGGATACAACACGCTAATAACCGAATTATAAATAATAACTGATCGTAACACTTCTGACTTAGGTTCAATACGTATCTACCTACATCCTCCACAGCTTGCTACATCAAAATTTATTTGGTGCTCTATACGCTCTTGTGCAAATACATGAATAGCAACAAAAACTTCCATATAAAAAAATGCCTAGCATATCTTTGCTAATGTTTTGAAATGATTTAACCCCATGATGACCAAATTGTTGGCTCTTGAATGAAACATTAGGTATCTTTGCTAATGTTTTGAAATGATTTAACCCCATGATGACCAAATTGTTTGGCTCTTGAATGAAACATTAGGATAATTTCTCTTAAATTATAATACATGAAACCCAGTAAATGAGCTTTTCATATAAACATTCAGAATACAAGAACGACGCGAGTGATTTTCAAATGTCCTTCAGAAAGGATGGTGGTTAATAAAGAGTCAAGTCTCAACCAATTCCCCAGTATTCACCAACTTTAATTTTGAAAACCACTCAAGTGACTGCAAGATTTACTCGTGCGAGCATATATTCATCAGACTTTTTGCAGTTACACTCAAATAAAATTTGCATTATCCTAATTTGTTTGCACTGGCAAAGAAGCATCTTTTCAGTTCATCAGAAAACACCCAAGAACAACTTACCACTAAATATGACACAACAAGATAACATATTTTTAGTACTCAGAATAAAACGTAATCACCAACGTTTCCACCACAGGCCATCTGTTTTCTAATTTTCTGCACCGTAAAGATTCACAAAATTCAATTCAACAATTGTTCACAACTTCCCAACGCTCGCTCACAACTTCCCAACGCTCGCTCACAACTTCCCAATAATCACAACTTCCCAACGCTCACAACTTCCCAACGCTCACAACTTCCCAACGCTCACAACTTCCCAACGCTCGCTCACAACTTCCCAACGCTCACAACTTCCCAACGCTCACAACTTCCGAATGCTCGCAACTTCCCAATAATCACATCTACCCAAACCTCACTACCCAACTCTCACAACTTCCCGATAATCACAACTACCCAACGCTCAAAACTTCCCAATAATCACAACTTCCCAACGCTCACAACTCACCAACACTCTTAACTCACCAACACTCTTAACTCACTAACACTCTTAACTCACCAACACTCTTAACTCACCAACACTCTTAACTCACCAACACTCTTAACTCACCAACACTCTTAACTCACCAACACTCTTAACTCACCAACACTCTTAACTCCGCAACATTCACAGCTCACCAATGTACTCCTCCATGGAGACCTTGCCGTCCTTATCCTTGTCGATGTCCTCCATGGTCTCAACGATGACAATGTTCTTCATGTGCTGGGACTCCTCAGGGTGCAGGAAGTCGGTGAACTCCTCAAAGCTCAGCTCACTGTCACCGTTGGTGTCTGCCAGCTTCCACCGCCGCTCGTCTCGTGCCAGCATCTGTAGGTACGTCTCGCCCTCGTCGTCTGTCTTCAGGTCTTCCTCTGTCATGCCTGCACGCAGGATTGTATGTTAAGCTTTGCTACAGTTAGATTCCCGTAATGACTGTTCTTACACGTGCCTTCTATTTTGAATTTTGAATCATTTGATTAAGATTCCTCTGGCATGCCTGCATGCAGAATTATAAGTTGAGTATTACTCCAATTAGATGGATTCCCGTAATGCCAGTTCTGTAACATGCCTAATATGTTGAATTTTTAAACCATTTTTATTCAACTATCTAGTAGATGAATTTTATATCCATTTTGATCAGACTATTTAGTATTTAAGATCTTGTTAGGTTTTAAATGATTTGATTTAGCTATTCAGATGATTTATGTTTGATTTTTTTAATCATTTTTATTAAACTATTTAAAAGACTTCATGTGAGATTTAAAATTCAATTTAATCAACTACATTTTTAGAAGTTGAGTCCTTGCTGGTTTATAAACAATTTGGATTAAACATGGATAATTTCATTTTCATCCATCTATATTAGATTAAATGTTAATTTAAGCCTCCCTTACCGCAACCAGGGCATTCCAAAGAAAGGAAAAGGGCCCCATTTAGTATGAAGTTAACCCATTACCCAACAGCGTCCCTTCAATGGGAAGCTCAAAATATTGCCATTTTTCAATGGTTACTTGAAATTGAAACATTTTGCTAGTCTAGCAGCTTTTGTGTCTAGTGTCTATTCATTCTCATGTCTATTCATTCCATAATAACCACTGATTGACAAATTTTCAACAGAATTAATAATTTATGCAACATTGAATCATCTTGTTTTACTAGTTTTTCAGTCCTTATTCTATAAAGTCATATTTTCACAAAAAAAATACATGAAAATTTTTTTAGGTGAAATCTGTGTATTAGGATCTGAACTACTATCTAGGAGTCTAATAAATGTTCTTTAGTCATTGTAATATCATTTAAGGAATAAAGGAATTATTTTGTACAATTTCTCTTATTTATGAACACCGAGCTAGCACATTCTGCAGCGCCCCATATACGGGATGATGATTTTTAGCTATTATAAATATTGTAGAACTCTATTTGAAAATAGTCTGTTAAGACCCTATTTTCATGAAAAAATCTACATCTAAAAGTTTCCCTTAATTCGGCGGCTAATGGGTTGAGGGAAGCAGAATCTATGAGCAAGGTGCATAGAAACTGAAAGAAGATGAAAGTTGAAGAAGAAAGTAGTAGGTGCTAAAAATACAAGACAGCAGTGAACCAAAAAAAAAAAATTAAATAAAAAAGCTATTCTATTTCAACAAAAGGAAGACTCAACTAAACCTTTAGTTCACGACCTCACATATTCCCCTTGGAAAATCGACTTTTCTCCGTTGCAGCACATACCAACAGCCTAAGATTCTTAGAGATGCTTCTACTATACGGCGAGTCTACAGTTATATCAGCTGTGCGCGCTATACATTAAATGCATTGAAATCCACAGAGTTGGTGCTTTTCACACCTGCATGAAGGTTATGTGTGACACCAACTACTCAAACCAGAACACTAACTCCACCCTTAATCAATGAACATTTCTACTCCCAGATATTACTTAGACTTGAGTTTTGATACCACTCTCAGTTTTAGCATACTTAAAAAGGTAGGGTGTTATAAACAAGAAACATAAAATCATGAAAATTTATATTACAAGTAAAGTTATTTCAAAGCTCACCGTTGGATACAAACAAACATAACTGGCAAAGTTTTATAAGAATGTAGATAAATTTCCAACACAAAAATATTTCAAAATCTGCATTAGACTCAGCCAATTTACAATGAGTAGACCTTGTCTGATTCAAACCAAAGCAAATACAGCACCATCTGAGCACACGCCCCATTACTCTACAACTATGATTATAACCTTCCCTTATTTGGGCGACATACTAATGGAATCAAACTATTGAAAATATGACCTATTCCTGAAGAATCAATCTAACTTGCAAACATCAACTGTCCATCGAATAAACCCGTGCAGTCGACATATTCCAATCATGCCAACACAGTCGACATTTTCCAACGTTGCCACTACAAACAATAATCCAATAAAACCGTGCAGTCGACACTTTCCAACGTTGCCACTACAAACAATAATCCAATAAAACCGTGCAGTCGACACATTCCAACCTGGCCACTGCAAGCAACTATCCACCCAATGACCCCAAGTAGCCGATGTATTCCAACATTTCATTACAGCCAACCTGGCCACTGCAAGCAACAACTATCCAACTTTACCACTACAGCCAACATATACTACCTGTAAGCATCAACATCTATCCAACCTTGCCCTTACAGCTGAAATATTCTTACCTTGCCATTACAGCTGAAAAATTCTTACCTTGCCATTACAGCTGAAAAATTCTTACCTTGCCACTGCAGCCAACCCATTCCAACCTTCCCATTACAGCAGACGTATCCTATCAGCAAACATCAACTAAACCCTTACAGGTATTGCCTACAAACTGACCGTCCATGAAGCCATACACGAGTGCCTTGTACTCGTCCCAGTTGAGGTTGGGTTTGCCCTTGGGGTTGTGTGCGCTCCACTGGCGCCTCGCGTCGTCTGTGATGTAGCGCTTCTGCGTGTACTCGATCCACTGCTTCAGCTCCAGCTGCGTCACTTGGCCGTCCTTGTCGCTGTCTATCTTGTCCACTATCACACTGACACCATGCACAAGTTTCATTAGTTAATAAATCTAACATATGCTCAATGTTCTGTAGTTGTAAGAAATGGTCAGCTATCACGCTGACACCACACACAAGTTCCATAAATCTTTATAGTTAAGGAATGAACAAGAATTTTTGGCACATGATGATTAGGTAGTTCTCCAGCAGTCCACCATCAAGCAGTCATTGATCTATCCTGTGGCTCTACTGGAATATCTGGAACCAGCTAGTCCTCCAGCAGTTCACTATCAAACTATCACCACACACAAGTTTCATTTGTTAATGGAAGTACTGGAACATTTGCCCTACTAGTTTTAGGAAATGCTCATCTTGTTTTCCAGTAGCTTAGTCTTATGGAAATATTTTGTAGTATTCAAGAATATATTTCTATTACAATCTTCTGTTGTGATTTTCGCCATCGCATTGAAGCTGCATTTTTAATAGTCATCTTATTTTCATCTTTCAACAGTCAACCTAATCTTTAGGCCTCAAAAGGGATTTTTCTATCCAATTTTTAAAACACCACTGTCTGTCACAAAAGTTATCATAATTCCACAGGGAAGCATGAAGGTTGTGCATGGATATTAGAATGAATCATAAGTTAGTTCAGCCTCCCTAAACACAACAAAGGTGTTCCAAAGAGAGGAAAGATGAAAGCACTAATTAGTAGGGAGTTGAGGGAATGCAATATCTATGCACAAGATGTGTTGTCACACAAGATGCACATAGAAACAGTAAGTTGAAAAGAAAGGCTATGAATGAAAATGAAAGTTGAAAAAGAAAGTCAAAGGTGGTGAAAAACAGAACAGCAGTGAACCAAAAAAAAAGATGGTCCTCAACTAAAATTAAAAACCTATTCTATTTCAACAAAATGAAGGCCTAACTCTAAGTTTAGGACCTATCGTTTCCATAAGGGAGTGCTGATTCCCACACATACAGTAATTGCATCCTCCTGAGAGAGACGTTGTGCCTGAATAACAAAGTGCACGATAGTGCGTACATCGGGCAAATGAGCAATGGGATCCGCAGGTCTGAGAAAATTTAGCATAACACATCTGCTACCAAGCCCAATAGCAGAGTCTTTTCCTGAATATCACATTGGGCCAGTGGAGTACTGTGTGGCAGGAAATATGTTAACCCATTTCAGCCATACATGCCACAAATGGCACAGTCATTAAAAATGTAAACAATTTATTTCTTGTTGATTCGGGCCCTCTTATTTTTTAAGCTTTCTGCTCGATGACAGTTACGTCCCAATTCTGATGTTGGTGATAACCTGATGCCAGCGTCAGTGGTATTGGGAATATGAGTGAAAGAATTTGGGCTGATCCGTGATAATGTACAGCGATGTATAAAATAAAAAAGGAAGATTTAAATGCATAATTTTCTTGATAAGCTCTTGATTTCCATGCCTTGAAAAATGTGGATAAACATTCCAGACACATTTATCCTAGATTTCATTAAGAACCAATAAAATAAAAATAATAATAGACATAGTTGATTTAAAAATCATTTTAATAAGTGAACGTTTTGGCTTTAAGCTCAAACCATTATCAAAACCTGTAAAAGCAAGTTGAAATACAGAAAATACGACATGGCTAAAAGACAAAAAATATAACAACTTAAAATAACACAAAAAAAGGGAATGGAGGGATTATACTGCAATTATTTTTGAAAGTCAGGCTAATTCTAACTGGAATGATGACAACATTGAATTTAGAGCTGGTTTCAACTGTTTAATGTAAAGAGATTCTAGTATATTTAGGTCGTTTTTATTCGCACAGAAACTTAAAACTAGAAAATCAGATTAGATTAGTCGTTAGTTTTAGCCTCCCTACCCGCAGCAACAAATGCGATCCAAAGAGAGGAAGGAGGAAGGCACCATTTAGTATGGAGTGTAGGAAACGCGGAATCTACGCAGAAAGGGCATAGAAACAGGAAGTTGGGAAGGAAGATTATGAAACAAGATCAAAGTTGAAGAAGGAAGTAGTAGGTGCTGAAAAACAGGACAGCAGTGAACCGAAAAAATGGTGGTCCGTAACAACCAAAATCCTATTCTAATGCAACAAAAAGAAAGCCTACCTAACCTTTAGCTCGGGCCCTCACATAGTCCCCCTGGGAGCACCAATTCCCATAAATACAATAGTTGTATCCCCCTGAGGAGCTAGAAAATCAGATTTGCCCACTATTTCACTACACTGCCCTGAGTGAACCCTATTAGTTGAAAAAGCCAGCTTAGTTAAACCTCTACCCATTCTGGAGCTCCTACCAACATGCTCGAAAAATCTCATTCTAAAACTACGCTGGCAAGAGTGGCAAGAAAACTGGCTAGAGTGCTCCAACCTAATTGAAACAATAAATAGTGAGAAAACACCATTTTGCTCAAAGTAAACTTCTATAAAACTAAGCAGACTTGCTCAAGAATAAAGATCAATTCAATTTCATTAAAAACAGTCCAATTCAGAGTGAATTACAAAGATAGTTTCAAAAATCAAATAGAAAATACCTAACCATAACATAAAACTAAAACCTAACCATTACATTAAAATAAATAAAATAATAAAACAACATAAAGATACCTAACCAGAACATTGAGATGCCACCAACCTCAGTCTGCGCTTGCTCTCCTCGGGGGGCAGCTGATCGTACACGTCAGCTTCGTCCTCACCCAGGAAAGCCTCGTGGTCGTAGTCAGGGTTGTGGGCTTCGTTCATGTAGTGGTCTTCATCACTCAGCTCCTGAACACAACACACATCACTCAGATCTCAATGTCAGCTTCTGAACAAAACTGACATCACTCATATGAGTATGTTGACCATAGAATTTTCAAATTACAATACACAGTTGTAAGTTCAAAATCGTTGCTTAGGTAATATTACATGGGCCATTAAAGGAAAACATTGCTTGCACCATAACAGACTAATATAAAGGGGGGAAAACAGAGTTAATATCAATATGAACAGATGTGATCGTTTTCACGGAAAACGAGCATTCAGTGGCTCCCAAACTATTTTAAAATATCTGGAACGGAGGTCAAAAGTTGGTGTATAATGGAGACACAATTGACTACAATACCAAAGTCTCATCCAGTAAGGTGAAGTAGAAAGCTATAAGTGCTGCAAAAGAAGACAGCAGTCAAATCAAAAAAGATAGTCCATAAGAAAAAAAACATTTTTCCATTTCAACAAAGGAAAACCTGCCCAGTCTGTTCCTTGGCGCATCTAATTTGTGGGTATACTTATTTTCATACATAGAGGGTATACTAATTTTCATACATTTTTCATGCAGGCCTCACTAGTGTATTCATACAGTTGTGCACGATGTGCATCCGAGTACTTTGGCATGACCACACGTACTCTCGGAGCTAGAGTGGCTGAGCATGTTGGAGTTAGCTTTTGTACCGGTGTTCCATTGACCCGTCCACCTCACTCCGCTGTTCGCGATCATGCAGAAACGTGCAATGTAACTCCTCACTCTAGTCATTTTAAAATAGTACGTGTAGCTTTGAGTGTTTTAGATCTTAGAATTTTAGAATCTCTTTTCATTTTTAAATGCAAGCCTTCACTCAACAACCAGTTGAGTTCATATCCTCTTAGCATTATAGGTTCTTAGTTGTGTTTCGTGTTGTTTACTGCATTTTTACTTTTTTATTTTGTTTTACTTTTGTTTTTGAGTTTGTCTGTTTGTACATCTATGTTTATTTCTATTTCAGTGATATATGTCAGATTCTTTTAATGAGCTGATGATGGGTTTTAGCCCGAAACATTCTCAGTATAATGAAATTTTTATCAGTGATTTTTGCTCTCCTATTTTTATTGAAATGTTCAATAAGTTGTAAATTTTTCTTTTTTAGCAAAAACAAAAAAACCTTTCCTAGTTATCGTAAATATTTCGATCATAAATCGAACAAAAAAAATATTTGTCTCTATGTACAATATTGGCTGAGAAATTGAAAAAAATTTTCCATGGAGGGGGGAGGGGAGGGGGGTATGGGTATATTTCAACATTTTTAGGGCTACAACTGTCGATTTGAATGTTATAAACGTGCTGTGAATACCCGTAAGCTTATTTCCCTCCGAAAGTATTTTTATTCATTTTTCACAGAATTCAGTGGAAAATTCGTTTGCTTCCATTAAGCCACCCTATCTGCAACAAATGCAATCCAAAGAGAGCAATAAGGAAGGCATTATTTAGTATGAAGTTAAGGGAATGTGGAATCTATGCAGAAAGAGCATATAAACAGTAAGTTGAAAAAGAAGTTCATGAAACAAGATAAAAGTTGAAGAAGAAAGTAGCAGGGGCTGAAAAACAGGACAGCAGTGAACCAAAAGAAGGTGGTTCTTAACATAACAAAAAACCTTTTATTTCAACAAAAAGGCCAACCAAACTATCAGCTCTGGTCCTCACATTTTTTCCCTGGGAGCGCTACTTCCCATAAATACAATAATTGTATCCCACTGAGGGGCCACACATAGAGACAATAATTGTAACACCTGAGGGGCATCCAATCATAACTCTTTATTTAGTTGACATTGATACCTCAAAATTGTCCGTGCATATGAACGAACATCCCAGATTAGGAAGTGAAGAGGCACATGGACATCCCAGAAAAAAGCCTCATGATACATGGAAATTGTTGAATAAATTGTCCAAAAAACAAAAAGCAATCCTTTGAAGGAAACCTAGAAACAGTTAACTCAAACTATCCTGTGAGCTTGAAATAACTTTAAAAACACACCAAGTCAACCCAAACTCATGGAGCAGACATTGGTAATGGCTAATCATGAAGTTTGACAACAATTCGCTGATTCCTTTTAGTTTGTGATGCATTTTTCATGTACTAGGCAAAGTATCAAAAATTAGGTATAGCAGTAGATGTAAAAGTCACCAAAAAATTGGTGCAGCAGTCTGGTAGGATAAAGTCATACAATTAAGAGCCTACAAATGCAAAGAAATTCCAAACTAGAAAGCCTGGAAAAATAAGGATACCCCTAAATAAAAATGCTTAAGTTTTTAATAATAATAATAATTTAATTCTAAAATGGCACTTAATAAATGTCACTGGAATCAACATTCTACAACATTAACAATAACAAATTAACAATTTTTTCAACTTATGAATTTTTGTATTTTCAATGGATTTTTTGTATTTTCAACTCAGACCAGTAAACAACAAAAAAGAACTTTCTTTTTTACAAATTATCATCAAAATCCAAACTCATCTAGGAAATACTAAATTGCAAATTTTTTTGTTCAAGTTATTAGTAAGGAAATAGCTGAAGGTATTACAACTAAATTTTCTACTGGCACTTGAAGTAAAAGAGTAACACAAACCTAAACAAAAATGCGTAAGACCTATAGAAAACCCTAAACAAAAATGCGTAAGACCTATGGAAAACCCTAAACAAAAATGCGTAAGACCTATGGAAAACCCTAAACAAAAATGTGTAACACCTATAGAAAACCCAATACAAAAATGCTAGACTCAAGGAAAACTCAACCACGGCTGCTGTGAAGACTTCCACACCGAACTCACATTGTGCAGGACCCGAGATTTCTTGCCTTCGTCATCTGCAGGCTTGGTGGCCGCAGCTGCTACGAGCAGCAGCAGCACGCATGCTGAGTGAGTAACTGTCATCTGTAAAATGAGACACAAATCAGCAAAAAAAATAAACTTGATCCAAGGGAGTTTACATTTTTTGTATAAATGACAGCAAATGACACATTATGCAACTGTAATTTATAATACTGCATCATATTTACTCTTCCTTAGCTGGCAGTATGAACACAACTAATGCAGTTGACATTGACCGTTTCCCATAGGTAAAATAGCTTAAAAATTTTAACACGTTGACTGCCCATTGAGGCATAAGAATACCACTAGGTAAATTGTTCATTTACGTATTGGTGTGAATGATCAGCACTTGAATCACTTCAACATCTTTTTTAAAAGCAATTTAAGCATATGAGGTAAAATCTCACATTTTTACTTTTACATTTTCACACTACGTAGGAAAGATACATTTTTTTTTCAAACATTGAAGTGGGTTTTAAACTCTGCTCCTTGCAACCTAACCTTTTAAGAAATACCAGAAGGCACTATTTGGCAGCCTTGGCAGTGAACATGTTCAAGCAATTGTCATTTTATTTTTCAGAATGTAAACCCAGGGAGTGAAATTAATGCATCAGTTGATGAAAATCTCTGAATAAAATCATTAACTGTCATTTTAACAAAAACATGGTAAAAATTGTTCAACTTTACATAGACTAAGACTACTTGAATATAATAATACATTGTTGAATTGTATATTGCTAGATTAATCTAGTCAACTTCAAGACTTTCATCCTATACTAGATAAAAACATCAATAGTTCACAAATTTTTAAACCTCAAATTGACCATTTCAAAACATACTTAATAAATGTCACTGGAATCAACATTTTACAAAATTAACAGTAAAAAATGAAAAACTTTTTTTGTGGAAAAAGGATCCTTAGGGTATGGGTTATTGGGCCATGATATATTATGGCGCTCTGGACACCAGAACCACCCCCACCCCCCCCCAGCCCCCTTCTCAAATTGTATCTCTTCATTGAATTTTCATGCTAGAACAAAACCAAAGACAGTTTTAGAATCCTTGGAACATTTCTAACAAAAGTTATTGACTCAAATATTCAAATGTGACAAACCAAAAAATTTATATGGATCCAAATCCAAAATAATTGTTTGAAATGTTACTATAAAGATTCGCATTTCACAAAAAAAAATTCTTCAAAATGTTCAAATTGAGTTGATAACTTTTGTTAGAAATGTTCCAAAAATTCTAAAACTGTCTTTGGTTTTGTTCCAGCATCAAAATTCAATGAGGAGATACGTCTTGAAATATACATAAAAATGTATCAAAAAACTCATTTTTATAAAAAAAAAAATATGGCCTAAATCGAAAAAATGACAGAAGTATAAAAGGTTTACTTTCAAAATATACATATTCTGACCAATTTTTAAGTGAACCTGACGAAAAAAGGTCAAAATCCCGGATGATACCCTTAATGCAGTCACGGAAATTAAAAATTCTGTTCCAAAGAATCACTGAAGGAATTCGTTTAAAAAAATTTTACACGAATGTCATTCTAATTGCTGATGTGCTATTTTTGTGATATAACAATAATTACATTCAGATAGGAATAACATTATATAGTCAGTTGCTTGAGTCGCCAAACTGTTGGGTCACGCCCACTTTTTTGGCTGGACACGCCCTGTTTTTTGGCGGGACACGCCCTCTTTTTGGGCGGGACACTCCCACTTTTTGGCAGGAGAACAGCGTCGGTTTGGGTGAGTTAAGATAAGCTATTTTAGATTAATTTATGTTATTTTAGATTAGTTTCTTAAACTAACTCAACCTTACCCACTGTTATGTCAATACCATATTACAGCATATTTACGTGTCCGTTCCTTCACTTTTATATCCGACGTTCCTATAACTTCAAAGTTGAATAATTTAAAAATTCCACACCAGCAAGCAGATTGTCATTCATATGAAACGTTTTTAAATGTGTTCCTTTAGTGATTCTTTGGAACAGAATTTTCAATTTCCATGAGCGCATTAAACTGCATATTGACCCATTTTATTTGGAGTTTGGACTCAGCACATTAATAAGATAATTAATTAATTAATAAAGTTTGGACTCGGCACATTAATAAGAACTGCAAAAATTTTCAACTTCACTATATGATATGACCTGAGATTAATCTTTATCTTAAGGTTATTAAAGATGTTAAATCACAACTCAGGATCTGCTTTAGTTCTTAGAAGGATCTCAGGAAATTAGAATGTAGAAATTCCAACTGTTTAACTAGCATGAAACTCTTAATCAAAATAAATTAAAGAGGATAAGTAGTAAAACATGTGCTATCAAAAATTTCTAAAGCTATATTGCAAGTTTTAACTATTTTAAGATTATAAGCTAAAAATTCTTTTTTCTTTTCAAAGGTTTATTGCATTTATTCAACTTCCACTTCAAAAATCACATCAAGTTGTCACATCACATTATGCATAGAAGTTATAGGGCCATGAACTTTTGAGCGCCATCAGCAATTGTTGCCTTCGTCTAGAACAACTTATTTATAAATTTTACACGATGTAACACTTCTGGATTTCTCGTTTAGCGGATTCGTCTAAAAACAATTAGTTTTCCTGGATCACACATGAACTTGAAATAGAGCGCCGACAGTGTCGGTGCCTTTGTAACGGCCTATAATTCCCTCCTCAAAACTCACACAATAAAAGAGTTCAGCACCTGTGAACATGTAACTTACCCTCGGCAACCCTAAACACACTTTTAGAAGCTATTCAGTATACGACACGGTATGGTAGACGATCCGTCCGACAGTAACATAACGGTACTCTGAAAACTGATGCCATTCCAGAAAACTATATTTCGCTAAATGTACCTACGTGTATTTCATCGTTTCTCACTTTGACTCTGCATCGTCGTTACTCCTGAAAATCCATCAAGAAACGGATCTTTTCCATAGAAGCCCCGCCCCTAATGCAACCCATAAGTTTATTTACTTGTAAATTTCGAAATAATGCACTTATCGACTTTAAATTACTCTCAAACGAAAGATTAAAACATTCTTTTGTTCATTCTTTTTATGCTTATCTGGAAAAGATCCCAGAAAACAGCTTAGATATTAAATCTTTTGATATATGAAGTGAAGTTATGATAACGTAAGTTTGATGATGAATATTGATGGCCACCCAAGTTTCTACATTTGTACAATAAAGAAGAAACCGATGAAGTGAATTTCATTTGCATGGATGCACAATAGAAATAAACATATTACTATTTCAATACATCATGGATGTCGCTTTCATTTCCGGAGGGTACCAATCTATTTATTCACGGATATTCTTCATCAACGAAGAATCCTTACCTTCAATAAATTTAAATAACTGATTTCTTTCATTGGTTTATTTGAAATGAATTGTTTTCCCTTTTTTTTCTTGGCAACGGTCAAAGTTTAGTGAGCAAAAGTCAACCACAACATCGAAGAGTAATACTGACTTCAGCGGTTAATAACATAAAAAATTTAGCAGCAGGAACAGATCAAGCCACTTGTTAGAAAGAAGAAATTTCTTAGCAACATTTATATTTCACCTCTGGTGGGCTGAACCAACGCCCTCTAGTAATAAACGAATGAAAACCGCAGGCATGTTGACAATACTTCATTCATCGAAGAACTAATTCAGCCACCCACCTTTTCTGATGAACCTATGTGTTTGAAAAGACGAAAAACTTAACCTACATTCTAAAAAACTATCCTAAAACTTTCCAAAAATTTTGTAAATTAGATACCTGCAATTGCAAATCAAGATATAGATAAACTATTTGATTAAAGAGGTTTGAGTTATATAAATTGAATTTGAATCACCCGAATCGTTAAAACTCGTGAAAGTTCCCAATAAAGTCAGTGTAGATAAAATATAAGTTGGTTCATTCCTCTTTAATCACAAAAAGATGTTTCTGGTCACCGTTAGGAACGCGCGCCCTTCACAAGGGTCGGCAGTTCGAATCCCGGCAGTGCCGCCCGGTGATGCTCCCCATTGAGAAAAGGGAGAACTCGGCCACAATTGCCCACTCTACCCAGGTGTCGGAAATGGATACCGACTTGACCGGGGGGTAACAATCATTGCGTCCTGGTGTTAGTTATAAGGCATTTGACAAATCAATAAACATTTCAGGCTTGATTAGAATAAAATATCCTTTATCTAATAAAGGAAGGGGGAAGGCACCATCATGTACAGAATTGCATATATACAACAGATTTTCCCACATCTAGAGTATGATAACAGCTAGATATTAAAAAAAATCATAAAATAAGGTAAAATTTGAAGAAGAAAGCAATAGGCGATGAAAAAAGAAGAGAAATTAAGCGAAAAAAGACCCTTCGGGACGATCCAAAAGCTAACCAATTTTATTTCAACACAAGGTATGCTTACCTTAGCTTTAGCTCGGGTCACTAGTTCGTGAACACACACACAATCGAGTTGAAACGGATTTTATCACTTGCGTAGCTGTGCCTGTATTCATAACCTTACTATTTATTCGTAATTTTTATACGTTATAAAGTCACAGTAACAAAATCTCAATTTGAAAAAAAAAATCTCTTGTTTATAATAAAGAATGATTAACCCGAAAAAAGAACCAGTTGAACTAAAAAGTTTCTTTGGGATTTCGTTATTCGAAAAATGTTGAGCGATTTCGAAAACCCTAAACTGAACGAGTTTCATTAATATCGGTTAAGCTATAGCTTGAAGCTTACTTCCTGAAAGACCTACTGATGAAAAGTTTTCAATTTCTTCAATGCATTATAATTTTTCTGTTATGATACGCCCCTGAGCTGAAGTATATTTTTCATGTTAATATGGCAAAACTTGGGCTTCTCAACTGATAGATGTATGCCATGAAACGTTTCATAAAATGCCGACTTCAAATTAAAAGCAAAATACGCCAGTCTTATTCTAGCATACGGAGCCTATCTTTCAAACTTTCCTGACGTCATTCAAATAAAAAATAAGTTTGTTTTACTCTAGCAAGCGACGCTCATTAAACTGCCAGGAACGAACCGGAGTGTCAAATTTAAGTTGCATGTCAAAGGTTTTAGCTTCAAATTAAAACTAAATCTAGGATTTTAGATGCAATAAGTCTGAAGTTAAAACTGGCACAAATTTACCCTAATTTTAGGAAGAAAGAGTGAGTTCAAAATTTAATGTGAGTTCGCGCAAGAGATCGAAATTTGGCACTCCGGCCATTTGGTTTCCACAGAGCGTTAATTTTAATTTTTTGGGATCATTCGGAAATATTTACAAATTTCACTGTAAAAAAGGGAAATGACAATGTTCGAGCGATAACGCAGTATTTTAATTGAAACGAAAGAACTAAAATACCATCCGAAAAAAAATTCACCTAACAAAAGCCTTAATATTTGACTTAAAAGTATTGCATGTAGAACGCTAATGTTTATAAATAAAGAATCCATGTATTCTGAAACATAGATTCAAGACTATGAAGCAGACATTGAGTAGAATACGCAAACATTTTATTCATAAATGCTGGTGCACGGTTGCACGCAAAGAGCTAATTAGAGTATAAAAAATTCATTCAGCATCACAGCCTCGACAAATTTGAATAGTTCAGGTGAAAGCCCACATACTTCTCTGCATAGCCTACGTGTTAGCATTTTAGAGTTGAAAACTGCGTGTAAAGTTTTGATCGGAAAACCGCTGTGATTCCCTGTCGAATGAAAGCGAAAGGTTTCCGAGCCTGGAGCTCGTCCCACATCCGAGTGCGGCTGCAGAGATGAACATTCTAGAGGGAAATCATTCGAAGCGACATCGGTCACACCTAGCGGTTCACTCGTTCAACAGCTGAAATTGTCGTGACCAAGGCTTTATTAAAAGGACCGTAAACAACTTACGAAACACAGCTCTGTGCTTTTCAATTTCTCAGAGAAGAAGGCGGTTAAGGGTAAGCAGCTCATGGTCACTCAGAACTCTATCCTTGAAAGATTAACTTCTAAATTAAAACATGCAGAGAACGAGAAAAATCACATGCTTTCTAGTACATGAAATTTGCGACTTACCTTCCTATTTTTGAACCAATGTGTCCTGTCACACAGCCTGTTATTGGTCCCGGCTTGAGTAAGGGACAAGATCCTAAACGGAAAACAGTTTGCACGTAAACTCTCGACGACTGCTTTGCTTCAACTGCGGTTCCGTGAATGTGGGTGTCATGTTCTACCCTCTAGTCTACGTGGAACTTGGCCACGCCTACAACTGCCGTACCCTGGCTATACAGTGGTCACGAATTCGTTATTTATGGCATTTATTTATGCCCTGAAAGATTATCGGATAAATATAAAGCATTTACGACTTATCTGTATAGAAACTACACGGTTCTGTAACATGAGTTGAGATACCGGGAGAAAAATCTCAAGGTTGTAGAGGCAGAGGGTTCTTCACTACTCGTTCCACGTCACGGTCCGCGTTCACGTGACAACGAAACAAAAAATATTGCTCTAATGTTTACAGCACAAGAAGAAACTTTGGTTTAATTTGTTGAAGTTGAGCTTAACAATAGTATAATAATGTATATGATATACTTTCCCAAGATCGTTTTCAAGAATGACGCATAGTACGATGGAATGACCTTTCTTTTTTTTCTGCGGAACTGGCCAAGAGGGTTGCTAACTATCCCATGGTCTTGATATGAAAAGAAAACAGTATATTTAGAAAAGTAGGTACTAAAGCTGGGAAGGAGATAAATGCGTTTAACTAATACTATTAGGATATTTCCCCTTGAGTGTATATAGAATATTCCCGTTCATTTACTTCTCGGTTGGTAAAATACCATTGTAATATCAACCCTTGCATTGTCACGGAATATTTGCTTTCTTCAGAAATCGCCGTTTCGACTGCCTTGAAAGCGTTTACGTTGAAAAAATGCTGTAACATTTTAATTAACTCTTGATTGAGTTTTCACTGGAGAAAATTGAACGCTCCTTATCACGCACAGTTCAAATATGCCGGTCGTGGCGAACCAAGACACGCAGTTTCAAATCGCAACGAGTTCATTTGTGTAGATAAAATTGAGAGCTAAATAGACAGCCAAAGCACTACCATTCGTGAAACCTAAAAAAAGAGGTGTTCACTTCCAAAAACGTTGACACATGAAATGTATTCCGTGAAATATTTCTTGCCATCAAAGTCCTATATAGAAGGACGAGCTGCAAGCCTCTTTTTATAGCATAATCTTTTAGAGGAAGAAAAGTGTTAGCCTCTACACTCTATAGCTTCATCAGAAATACAGCATTTGAACGTGCAATCTAGTCTGCCCTTGTGTTCGTCCGATTGAGGTCGGTTCAGGCAGGGCATGCCGTCACACACTCTACTCTCTCATTACATCTTGCTAGTTAGTATACACGGCCCGCCAAAAATGACGAGATTCGACAGTTTCCTTAAATGTCTCAAGATGTGGATGCCAAACAAATGTATCTATCCTAATAGTAGCTGCGATTAAAATAATCTCGTACTTGTGCACTATAAATAGCAATTAAGGATCTAAATCATTTGTTTCAACACTTAACATGGGTATTACAGTAACCATGTATGAATAGCAATTAAGGGTCTCTATGCTAAGGTATTTGAATGCGTTTTTCGCTTTTATTTTCAATACATGTGCACACTAATGAAAATGTTTTACAATTGAGTGTCGCGAGGATCGTGTTCTCTTAGTTACTTATATTTAAATGCACTGTAAAAATCAGATTAGGCAAGGAAGGGAACTCATTCTTGTTGTTCTTTTCTGTCAATCATTTTTTGTTTCAAAATTTTACACGGGTATCACGATACCAATGTGTTATTATCATTTAAGGATGTTCAGGTTAAGGTGTTTTAAAAACCAATGTATCGACATTTCATGTTTGCACTTTATTGGAAATAAATGTTTTTCTTTTCTTTCTTCCTTTCTTGTGAAACTCGTATCACAGATACGGTCATTACAGCATCCTCTAAGAGCGTGAAAGAGAGACGGACCAACCAATTCAGGGCGTTCAATGTGATTCCCATTCTAATAAAATAGGAAATATTACGCACAAAAACATATTTATGTTCAATTTAAAGAGACGCCTGGCGTCGTATTATACAGTGTTGAATGATGCGTTCCTCGGATTAAAATTTGTCCGATACTGAACTAATGCGGTGTTTGATTAAAGTTATGGTTAGCTGGGCGTTAAATTTATGTTCATGTTCATAGAAGACAACGATGTAGAGTCATTTTCCGGTTCACTCTCAACGATAAAAAAATTCAGAGTCACACATCCGTTAATATGAATATATGTAAGTGGTTTGCTTTCTGCATATTCGAATTATAAATAAAAGTGCCAAGAAACACGTCTTAAATCTCATTATTTATTTAGGAAAGTCATTGAATAAAAAATTTCTGAACGTTTCGACCTCCAGGGTCATTATCAACCTTAAAACAAGTAGAAAAAACTAGTCAAAATTCAAATTTACACTAATCACGAAAGAAGAAAGCAAAAACAAACAAACAAAAAACAACATGAACGGAACTAAATTAAAATGTTCAGTATTAAAATTACGTTAGTAGTAGAGGAAAGGCAGATTGCATATCATTTAAAACAGGTTTTTCTTTCAAAATGTGGAGAGATTCTAAAATGAGATTTATTTGGTTTGATGCAGTGGAAATTACTCTAAAATCACCTAATCTAACAGGAATGTCGCACTTCTCTGCATGAGAGCGGACTGAGGAGTGGGAAGGTGTGGAAAGTAACTGATTAGTTCTGAAACTCCTGCCGGCATGCTCTGCAACACGAATACTAAGGGCTCGAGTGGTCGAGCCCACGTACTCAGACGCACACTGTGCGCAACTATATTTGTAAATCACGGATGAGAGCATACCTTTAAGAGTTTTATCTTTATAATTGAAAAATGATCTTATTTTATACGTATTGACTAATATTAATTTGAAATCAATCTGCGGAAAATGTCTTGACAGAAGAAGGACTAGGTCTTTTTTAATTTTCTCCGATTGGTGACCGAAGAACGGAAACGAGAAAAAGAGTTCCTTTTTAGGAGCGGTAGGCAAAGAGACATCGGTAAAAAAATTTTTGTTTAAAAAGTTCTTAACGCAAGAATCAACTAGTGGGGAAGGAAAGCCAATATTGCTAAAAAAAACCTTCAAAAACTCAATTCAAAAAAATTCAAAACGTTCAGAAATTTTTATTCATTGACTATCCTAAATAATGAGATTTAAGACTTGTATCTTGGCACTTTTATTTATCGTTAATATGAATTTTCGCGTGCAATTCGATTTAGAAAACCTAGAAGCAAAACATTGTTTGACTTGTAAAACATATAAAATGATTACCTCTGCCGCGATGCAGAGTTCCAAATGAGTTGCGGTCATTCTGGCTGGCATGGTGATTTGCGTGTAAAGTAATCGAAAGTTCGAGATTCCGTATCACGAGCTTGGTGCTTCTTCTCGTCGGGAAAATAAAAAAGTCATAGTTATTCCTCTACTAAAGAAAGGCGTGAAAAATAGGTATCATCGCGAGCAAAAAAAAAAAAAACCAGTCCTGGCATCAATCTCATGGTATTCGAAAACCTGATATTAAAAATTGAAAAAAACTTTATATTGATTACAATATTTTTTAAAATCCTGCTGAATGTTTTCATAACTACATATGTAGAACTTTGACCACAAAATCAGAACTCTGATATTAAACAAGCATGTATCACTGATACAAATATGCAATGTACCCCTATTGCACGGATACAATGTATCACTACACGGATACATTGTATCACGGATACAATTATGTATTATACACGGATACATTGTATCCGTGTATCACTGATACACGGATACAATGTATCACTGATACACGGATACAATGTATCACTGATACACGGATACAATGTATCACTGATACACGGATACAATGTATCAATGATACGCTGTAGCACTGGTATACCGATCACTGAAATACTGTTACACAAACTACATCAAAATATTTTAATTTGCAGTTAAATATTAATTGCCATTAAACACATGACAGAGTTGAAGTTTAGTGAAGCAATATACCACTAGAATAAATACAGTGAGGTAAGTAGAGCGAGGAAGGTCATCCACGCGACATTGATAACTTTTTGCACAGAAAACTTCATCTTAACTCTATTTAACCATCGTGATATTTTTACATTTGACCCTAAAGCTAGGACACTCAACTATGTGGGTAAATATTAGTCCCAGTTATTGACGACTTGAATCAAGCCCCTCAATAACTGAATACTACGAAAATTCATATTTTTAACTCTATTCATATACAATTCTATTTTGCGATCGTTGTATTTCTTCTGTAGATCTTCCACATAAATTTTATGGGAGTCCTAATTTATGCGGGTAAAAATAATGTCCCAGTTGTTATTTACGACTTGAATTAAACACCGTATTAATCGAATAAATCACCCAATTTTTGGTCCCCTTTATTTACGACTTGAATTAAACACCGCATTAATCGAATAAATCACCCAATTTTTGGTCCCCTCTATTTACGACTTGAATTAAACACCGTATTAATCGAATAAATCACCTAGTTTTTGATCCCTGTTACTTAAATGACTTGAATTAAGCACCATGTTAATCGAATAAATCACTTAATTTTTGGTCCCCGTTCTTTACGACTTGAATAAAGCACCATTTTAATCAAATAAATCGCCTAATTTTTAAGCTTTGAGCTTCACAAAAAACGCTTCTATTCTAGTTTACTTGATGTTAGTTTGGGCCCTCCCTAACCGCAACATTTGCGTTCCAAAGAGAGGAAGGCACCATTTTAGTATGAAGATAAGTGAACGCGGAATCTATGCTCAAGGTGTATAGAAACAGCAAGTTGAGAAAGTAAATGACAAGATAGAAATTGAAGAAGAAAGTAGGAGGTGCTGAAACACAGGACAGCAGTCAACCGAAAAAAGGTGGTCTTTAACATAACTAAAAACAATTTATTAAAGGGTACTAAAAATACATGAAAATTTTGAAAATATATATACTGAAAAGGCAAAACTAGACGATACCACAATTTTCCTTACACTCTATTTGTGCGATATAATCTTAAAAAAAGCGAACAGTTATTCGAAGCAGCGAGTGCTAAGTTATCAGACTAAAGGAAGAAAAAAAAGTTTATTCCCAAACAATAACTACGAAAAGAACAACACGTAAGGTTTAAAAAATTTTAGAGCAAAAGATCCAAAAATCTTACTCGAAAGAAAAATGAATGAGAAAGAAAAGAGAAAAGAAAGAAAAAACGACCGATTTCTAAGAAATTGATGCAGAAAAAAAACTTTTGGGTATTTAATTTCTTAACTTAAAAGGTCCTTAAATCTAGTTATGAAGAGGAAAAAAAGAGGAAAACAGTTGATTTTTGAAACAGTTGACAATACACGAAGAACAAAATCTTGGTTATTAAATTTTCTAACTTAAAAGATTTCCAAAACTAAATCTAACGGCAACGAGTACCACAAGCGAAGGTGCAAGTATCTATGACAATGGACGAATCAACCGAGAACAAAACAGACAAAATTGCAACTCTGTTACCTGAAAATTGGCAAAAAAAACTCGCTAAATGAGGCAACGCTGCTGCTGCTAGTTTAAATCCCTCATAACCTAAAAGAAAGCTGCTATTATTCTAAATTCAGGCAAAGTAATATAAGTACGTACCATCATGGTGTCCATGTCTAAAAATGTCCAGTGAACATTTTTCGTAGCAAACATCAACATACAACATGAAGCTGTGGTGCGAAAAAAATTTTTTTTCCAAGACAGCACATAAGTATTAAGTTATAAAATGAGATTCTGGGAACGCATCCAACAGTACAATTTCTATTTACTATGAAGATGCATGATTAGATTACGTGAGGTCTACCTACAACACAGGTGTTCCAACGAGAGGAAGAAAGGCACCATTTCGTATGGAGATTTGGAGATTAGGGAGCGGGAAATCTACGCACAACGTGTGTTCTCACACAAGATTCTATGCGTCTTGAAATTAAGTAAAATTAAGAAGAAAGTTTGAGAAATAAGATGAACGTTTAACAAGCACTAGGTGCTGGAAAATAGGCAAGCAGTGAATAAAAAAAAAAGATGGTACATAACAAAACATAAAACGTTTTATTTCTATAAAAAGAAGGCCTACCTAATTCTTGGCTTGGGACCTCACATTTTCCCCCTGGGAGCGGTAATTCCTATAGATACATTAGTTGTATCCTCCTGAGGGAAAAAATTTCAGGTATGCTCTATGTAAATCAATTGTGATATGAATGAATAAATCAAAAAGTGTGATAGTAACTAGAAGGTTTCAAATTTCAAAAAAGACCAATATACTGGAACACAAGCTGTAACAAAAAAACAACTAAAACTAGTACACTAGCCATAAGAACAGAACAATACACGAGTACACTAACTGTACTACATAATCAACAACCTTTCTACGTTGCGTTTCGAAAAAAAAAAACGCGTCCTAACATTTTATCCATAGTCTAGCAAGAAGTGTTTCTCGTTTTTTAAGAAGCAAACGTGAAAGAAAACGAAAAACGCAATGACGCAAGTAAAACTGTCACATGCAGTTTTCCCAAGTTTAAATTTCTTTCAATGTACTCTTTATGGTCAAGTTGCATTGGAATGCAACAACGGAACTGGATAATCATCAACCCACAAGAAAGTTAATCCATAATTTTCTTCACTTAAATTTTTTCTAGTGTAAAAAGGACCATTGAGCTCGCCTTCAATGTGCAGTTCTCTCAATGACGCACAGAAATATGCCGTTTAATTCAACATAAAATTGAGCAATTGAGTTTGTGTCACAAACACCATGTGTAATGAGGTACGCATGCGGGTAGATTAGATTAGATGTTAGTTTAACGTTCCAAAGAGAGGAAGACACCATTAAGTATAGGGCTGGGGGAAAGTGGAATCGACGCACGAGGTGCATCGAAACAGTGAGTTGAGAAAGAAGTTCATGAAACAAAATAAAAGTTGAAGAAGAAAGTAGTAGGTGCAGAAAAACAGGACAGCAGTGAACCGAAAAAAGATGGTCCTTAACATAACTAACAACATTTTATTTCAACAAAAAGAAAGCCTACCTAACTCTGAGCTCGGGCCCTCACATTTTCGACCTGGGAGCGTTAATTCCCATAGACACAACAGCTGTATCCCCCTGTGGGGATTCCTCCTGGGAGCGCCAATTCTCAGGTACGTACATAGATATTTCCAGTTACCTCCGATAACCAACAAGGCTGTTGTACACCTCGTTAGGCTTGTCTACCAATTAAGGGTTTTTGTATTAAAAAAATTTTAGAATCCAATGTGTCGTAATACATTTCATGTGGCAATTTTTTGGATATAAACGGCTTTTCCTTTTTTCTTTCAAATAGAAGGGGCCGTTGCTTGTTAGCAGGAGCAAATGCGCGCGTCGATAAAGAAATGGCATGATTGCAAAAATTTTGCGCCTTCACTGCAATAAATGACAAAGCAAATTTCTTACGACTTGATTGCAAGAAGTTGTGTTCTGAGATTTGAACAAATATTGCAGACCGTTGAAAATGACATTAAAAAATTTTTACGACTCGATTGCTAAAAATTTCACCATTGCTACATTTTTACAATTTGATTGCAAGAAATAAGATTGTAAAATTTTTATTTTACGTCATGATTGCAAGAAATGACATTGTAAAAATTGTATGCCTTGGTTACATGAAATGACATTATTGCAACATTTGTACATGATGCTGAAAAGTTAAAATATGGTGACATACAACCCAGTGGCACAACATCTATTTGTTAATAAGAAACGGCATTACTACCAGTGAAGAGAATTCTGTTTTACACAGCCAAGAAACTCTGCATTTCATTATTGTTGCACCCGTCATCTCAAAACGTAAGCACAAAAAGATAAATGTCAAATTCTTTTACCCGTTTTCACAATAAGCAAACACGAAAATATGATTGTCATTGCGATTTAAAATGCTCAAGAAATGAAGTTTAACTTAGTAAGAGCGTTGTACGAGCTGTGGTGGTGAGTATGAGCGCACATGGAGAGGGTATCTACGATGAGTGATTGTCTTCGATGAGGAGTGGTTATCTACGAAATAAAGTGGGTATAAACGATTTGGAAAGGTTTACTATGACAAGGAGTGGATATCAACGATTCGAAGTAGTTATCTACGACGCGAAAAAGAAATCTGCGATACAGAGTAGGTATCTACGATATAAAGCGGTTACCTACGATACAGAGTGGGTATAAACGAACCAGAGTGAGGATCTGTGAAACAGAGTAGGCATCTATGGTAAGGAACTAGTATCTATGATAAAAAGCGGTTATTCATGATACAGAATGAGTGTGTGATCCGGAGAGGGTATCTGTGAGTACCTTTTTACCAAACACCCAAAATGTGATTGAAACAAGTTATGGAAACCGAAGTCAGGCCCCAGAAATAAATTGCGTAGATTGAAAATCAAAGAATTTCCTTGAACAGGTTTTCTTTTTCGTTTAAAAATCTTGATAAACACTAAATTCTACCTTGTATCAAGTAAACAAAGATTTTACAGTAACCAATCGCCAATTGAAAGCTAAAGCATTCTAGCATCCTCCAGATTGTGCTTCGTATTTGAAACATTGAAGCAAAACAGCGATTATTCTTCACTAACCATAGAGAATGGTTTCAGCATTACCCGAACTGGTGTTATTGTCATCCCTGATGCTTCTGAAAAAGTAAATGTTGTAATACGAGATATTGGCGCAGTAACTCCTGGCTATTCAACTACACCCTACAGTTAGTTACTCGTACGAATACCATGTGTCGATCCGGCACCCCGGCGAACCAATTGCGGCGAACCAATTGCGGCGCACCGAAAATCGGTACTTTCGGGCGAGGCCTATACAGGGGGTCCACAAAAAATGTTTCCACTGACCGATATATGTATATATGATACGGGAACCATACATCAGTTTAATTCTGATAAATGGTATCGGTCTCATATATACACACTTTGGTCAGTGGATCCCTTTTTTTCTGGATACCCTGTATAAGAAACGCTTTAAGCCAACCAGATACATTCATCCCAATTAAGACTTCTCTCTGCCCTCCCTGTAGCCGGCTCATAATCCCTAATTTCTCCAGCATTATGGCTGAATGTATTTTGGAGAGCACGAACAGCTGTTTCATCGTCCAGGTGTCACTCCTTCTCCTTCTGATACTAAGTTAGGTTCCTTGGCTTACAAAGGTATTCATGCAAACGTATTTGCGCAGGACGGAGCTAAAAGAACGGCCTATGTTGGCAACAATGAACCCCGATTAGATTAGATGGTAGTTTAAGCCTTGCAAACGACAACAATAGCGTTCCAAAGAGAGGAAGGAGGAAGACACCATTATGTATGGACTTAAGGAAACGTGGAATCTGTGCACAAGGGACATAGAAACACTAAGTTGAGAAAGAAGTTCATGAAACAAGATATAAGTTGAAGAAGAAAGTAGTAGGTGCTGAAAAACAGGACAGCAGACAACCGAAAAAAAATTTCCTTAATATAAACAAATGCATTTCATTTTACCAAAAAATGGCCTACCTAATATTCAGCTTAGGACCTCACATTTTCCCCCTGGGAGCGACATTGAACACCCACACGTTGAATGCAAGGGGAGCAAAAATCAAAAGCGTGGCCTGGTCTCACACATCACATCTTCCTTCTCCCTACTCCACAATATAATCTCTATTCTCTTTAAAACCCCGGATTTTCCCAAGACAGCGTCCTCTATGAGCATAAATTGCATTGAAAACCACGGAGAATCATACACCTCCTTGACAAATTCGGCAGCAATTAATGAAATGTAAAAATGCTCTGAAGGACGGAAACTTCAACACGTTGACCGCGACGTGCGCTACCGGTGGTACACGGAGGGGATTTTCATAATGCTGCTCACCGACCAGTAGTCACAAACCCACTTTTCATGAATACTTAATCAAAGCTAACTAAAGGCACGATCCAGTTAACATTTGCTACTTTCAAAATTGCTCACCTCAATTGACTTTTAATTTAATTTGAATATTGAACTTCAGTTTAACCCATCGCAGTCACCATGTTAAGCTTGTGTTTATTACGTCAGAATTTTGTTTGTGACACGTATCAAAGCTTTGCTTTTTTCACGTCCGAGTAATAAATGAAAGCAGAAACATCCGTTCTTGATCTTTGACTTCCTTCAACACGATGATGATTTCCTTTTAAATAGCGTTTTTACAGTTGTTGACGGTTGGTCTGGTTAGTTTGTACAGTTGTTGACGGTTGGTCTGGTTAGTTTGTACAGTTGTTGACGGTTGGTCTGGTTAGTTTGTAAGTAGAAGAATAGGGAAATCGGCTTTACTACTCCAATACATTTTGAATCCCTCAAAGAAATAAGAAAAATACAATTACACGACAACATTTCACCATCTATGATAACATTTTCCCATGAAAAGGTCGTGAAACAGAAGAAATGCAATTCAGTTATACCGGTACGTGAATGATCAATTTGCCTGGTGGTACGCACATGTCCCAATACGCAGTCAACGCGTTAAATACATGGCAGTGTACAAAAAAGCACACAAGCACGTCACAATTAAAAACCTTTGCATTAAAAAGTGCTTAAAATCCAATGCGTTGTCTTACATTTCCAAAAAAAGTATTAGCTTCTTATGGAAATTAACCATTTTTCTTTTTTCTTTCTCGTTCATTTTTCCATACTGTCATAGGACGAGAAAATGACAGCAATAAACAGTTCTTTCTTTCATTCTTCCTTGTTTACATTTCGAAATTTTCAAATTGTGGTGAGACGACAGCAACAAAACGTTCTTTTTTCTTTGTTTATTTTTCGAAGTTGTCATAGGACGCGAAGATGACGGCGTTGACGGCAGAGAGCGCCTTCTGCCAGCCCTGCTCCGTGGT
>JACJUY010007798.1:16075-44867 GCA_014220935.1 Platorchestia sp. MABIK
AGATCAGATATATGATCTCAACCATGAGGTCAGCCTCCTGAGCGAGACAGTCTTATTTTTTGTAAAGTTAAAAAAACTCTGTGTGGCTTACAGTTCATTCCTCACACACCTTCTCATGTGGTGCATTCTTACAGCATTATTGCATCAAGATTTGGGAATTGTGTTTTGAAATCGTAATTAACAGATTCATGGCCAAAAAAGGAATTTAGAGCAAAAGTTTGTAAATATTTTACTTTAATTTTAAAAAAGCCGAAACTTGTTCGCTTTTTTAAAATATCAAAGACGTGAATGCATTCTGTGAAAAAAAGTTGCTCCTTTGCCTTAACTTTGACCAAACTCTTAAGGGGTTTTAATCTCATATATTGCGGTTGAATCCACTGGGCCAGACAACCTAAAAGAATTTATCGTCCACTGAGGACAAGAATAAGAGACGCTCTGAAAAACATAAAAGCTCTGCACCCGAATAGCTTCGTAAAAAATATCATTACACTACGGGGAACATAAAGTTATAGATATTGTGTGTGACAGCTATAAGACTCAAAGTATATTCAAATAGTTCTTCCTGAAAAATATCGAAAGTTAAGTGTTGTAAAAGGAAAATTTATCATAACCACTTACGAACCTTTGTTGTCCAGCTGCTTTACGCGGTTCAGATTTTATGAGATGAGAATTTGCTTTAGTGTCTAAGGCGCGAGGTTTTCACGCTCTTTATTTGGAAGGAGACAAGAACGATAGATACCTCCACACTTGTCCCGTGATATTACTCGGTGACCTACTTTGTGCGCATATTAAATCTGACACATTAAAACATGCTTCTGTACGATTTCGTTCATTTTGCGCTTGAACTTGTATGGAAATTATATTTATATCTCAGAGAACAGGCAAGACAACAAGTAATCTCCAGCTTCATACATTATGAGCGACTAACTGTGGCAAATTTCAGACCGTCTTTCTTAGACAAACCGCAACAAAAGTGCAACGCTCAGAAGCTCTATAAAGCAGCAGTGCTCTGACTGGAACAAGCTTTCCAATTTTGGTTCATTTTGTTCACTCAATTTGTTCAGTTGATTCAGTTCTCGTTAGTTTAGTTCTTTCATTTTATATCAGTTTTCACCGCTATGTTCTTTCCAACGTTTTGTGTGTTGCGTTCGCTATTTTCTTGATTATACAAGTCGGCATTAAGTTGTTCTGCGCACTGTTTGGTTTCGCTTTGTTGTGGGATTTTTAACCGGAACACAGGAAATGACGCACAGAAGAACTCAAAACTTTTAATATTTTAAACTTTTAACACGACAAACTGTCAACGATAAGCTCCTAATTAGGAGAATTCACAGAATTAAACGGTCTTCATAGTGCCAGCAGACCCAACGAGTTTTAGGGCGTATCTTCTTACGTCCTGAAGTTTAACAAAGAGAACTGGTGGCCATTATAGTTCCGGCACCTCCCAGCCCAACACAGAACTGCAATTTAGTCAGGAGGAATGAATTAGGGACTAAATGAGGCAACCACCGAGTCAGATCATATAACACCTAGATCTCATGCTAGAAAGTTTCATTAACATTTCAGGTACTAACCTAGGCAACACCAAGAGGCTAAAAAATTAAATGCGGAGATGAAACACATGTGGAGAAGAGTTAGGCTTGGTAAACCGAACAAAGTGGCCCATCAAAGTAGCATTCCCCCCCAGATCACGCTCGCCATTGGATTCTGAGGGAGAACAAAAAAGCCACAACAGAAAATAGAACCACTTCACGTTTTACTTCTAATCGAAATCTCATATCACCACCGGCTCACCTTGAAATAGTGCCCAATCACTTCAGATTTCAAGAGAGCGCCGTAGAGCCACGGGTAGTATGATAGTGAAAGTAGTAGTTTAAGAGTCACAAGGACCAAGTAGTTTAGGAGTCACAAGGACCAAGTAGTTTAAGAGTCACAAGGACCAAGTAGTTTAGGAGTCACAAGGACNTTGAAATGCTGTGTGGAGTGACCACTTGACATGCTGTGAGGAGTGACCACTTGACATGCTGTGTGGAGTGACCACTTGATGTGCTGTGAGGAGTGACCACTTGATGTGCTGTGAGGAGTGACCACTTGATGTGCTGTGAGGAGTGACCACTTGATGTGCTGTGTGGAGTGACCACTTGATGTGCTGTGAGGAGTGACCACTTGATGTGCTGTGAGGAGTGACCACTTGACATGCTGTGAGGAGTGACCACTTGATGTGCTGTGAGGAGTGACCACTTGATGTGCTGTGAGGAGTGACCACTTGATGTGCTGTGAGGAGTGACCACTTGACATGATGTGAGGAGTGACCACTTGATGTGCTGTGAGGAGTGACCACTTGACATGCTGTGAGGAGTGACCACTTGATGTGCTGTGAGGAGTGACCACATGACATGCTGTGATAAAGATATCCAACAAGCACCACCATCACAGAGACGCCCAAGTCAGTGCTCGACATTATCATAAGCTAGATATCGAACGTCAAAGGAAAATAAGAAACTTTTTTCTTCCAAGTTTCATTCCGCATCATTCAGACGCATGTTCGGATCTGGCGGGAAATAAGTAAGAAATGTTATTTTTACTCCAATAAATTCTCACTGCTACTGGGATATTATTGCAAGAGGCCAGGAAACAAAACCAAGACTGAATACATCAGTTTGAACTGATGAACGAGGTGGCGTTTCGACCCCAAGCACTCACTATATCAGACTAAAATCTTGACATTCTATGTTCTACCGAAATCTCCCTCGGCTCTTCCTGCAGCCAAACGACTGAAAGGTAAAATAACATGAAAGTAATGGTGGCTTCAGCTTTCTGTCGGGGCCAATTTCCAGAAATTTATGCAAATGAATTACGCATCTCTTCTCCAATGGCAGTAATGCGCAGCTCAACGATGTGTTATTTGCTCGAACACAAATACTCATCGCATAATGGGTGTAATCTGGAGAGAACTGCGATGACAACCTCGAGACCCTCGAAATATTGGTTTTCCTGGGAATGATTCAAGCAAAATGAACCATGTCGCTGCTGATCCTTTTCTAGTTTTGAATATTCGGAATCGATTCCCGACGATTAAGATTAAATTCAAAAATTATTGGAAGATGCTAAGTTAAAGTTTGCTGGCTCCTCTCCGGTGACTTTTATTAACAAAACGTTTAATTTTTAGGCCTTTTATTTCGTTTCATTGTATTTCTCACACTTATTAACAGCTGATATGATCTCTAAATTTACGTTTTAGCTTGTTTGTTACTCCGGTTTTTGATACATTAAGTTTGCTTGTCACACACTGAAAAAAAAAATGGGTGAAGACGAGCCACTTCGTCCTTTATAGGCGAGAGCATAACTGGAAGAAGTTAATAAAAAGTTGCTGGGATCTGTAAAACTTCTTTCTAATAAGATTTAAAATTTATCCAGCAAACTTGTACGAAATCAGGTAAAGTTCGCGAGCACAGGCGTTCAGGTAAGCCTGGAAAGGCCAAAAATTTGAACAAAAAATTACAAATTAAAGCGGATCAAATGTTGTCAACTTTGCTAGACCCAACTAACTTTCGATATTCAACGAATTTAGTCTCAGATACCGAATGGGGGAAACTTTTGTTTCCTCATAATATGCACTTATTTGAGAGGCAAGGCCGCCTAATACGTTCAAATACAAAAAATACAAGCGCCTTTTTTCCTCTGGAAAAATAGCTCAAAGCGTCGTAGCCTGCAGGCAGTGCCGAGAATCTCAAGAAAAGTTCAACATTACCTGACTGTGCACGAGACTTGCATGAATTGCGACAGGTTTAGATACACATATAGTAATTGTATCCACTCACTTTAGGAAATTTTGTTTGCGTTATCTTGAGAATATGATATTTAGCTCTGCCTTGCCTCCGAAACCAGATTTAATGAATTTAATCTCTACAGCGAGATGATTTTAATAGCAGAGTCTCCACAACACACCAGTGGGATAGATTTTTGTAATTTTCTTTACGCAAAATTACGCTTTCACACGTCAGATGCTACTGCTACATAAAATGGACTCGATCCACTACACCACTATCAATCAAAACTTAATTACAAATTCATGCTTTGTTCCTCACCTCAGTAGATAAATCCGGCCTACAAGTTAACAAGTCAGAATCTCCCTGTGAACACTCATGCGCTGTGTGCGAAAAGATTTAACTCAGCGGCTTTAGAGTATTCTGCTTCTGATCACCTACGACTGTCTGTAAGACTCAATTAATTGTACGAACACGTGAAATGTTTTCGTGCAAAAACATGAGATGTTGACGTTGCGCCCTTTTATTTCTTGTGAATTTCTTGAACCTAAAATTGAAGTGCGCTTTGAAATGACTAAATGACTAAATTAGAATTCCATTTATGTACTTTCAGGACGTGGTGCAGCGAAGCGCAAGCGATCTCATTATTATGAGAAAACATTTACCATTCCCTTTAATTGCCGGCCATAAAGTTTTGAAAAATTAAACTGATATTCGCGATGGAAATTTTGTTCAAGACGCAGTTCATGTGACGTAAATGTCTTTCTATGTTGCCGTGGTTACTGTCATGCTCTGCCATTCGTGAAGGCTTGGCAAGATTATTTACATTGACAAAACATAAGTACGTTTACATTGACAAAAACCACATTCTAGATTTAGAAAGTTGACTACTTGAACGTTTACTTTCATTAGTCCAATACAAGAATTTATTTTTGCTTCAGAATCAATTTTTCTTAAACATTTCACTTCAGACGTGTGAGTCCTTCTTCTTGTTTGTGGCTGCGATTATCTTACGAAGCAACAATGACTTCTGTTTTCTCATTTCATGAATGATGATAAAAAATTTATTTTCCAAGATGTAAATACCTCAGCTTCAAAATATAGCACGCTCCATTCAAACAGAAACATGAAGGCCTAATGTTAAATCAACCTTAATGGTTAAATTTCTCTGTTTAAATTAGAATGAAATTGGAAAGAAAATCAATTTAACAACTACTTTCCCTATTATCTTGTCACTGAAATCCTTAAAATCGACGAAATAGTCTTGAGAGTTTCTCTAGCTTTGTAAACTTCACGGCTCGCGCCGCTCTGGTCTTCAAGGCCTGTACGAGCCACAGCTCGCAGGCCGGTGCTATTCGCAAGCGTTCCCTCAGGGGACGTCAAATTGTCGTTGTTGCGATCCAGGCTGACAGTGGCGCCGGCTTCGCAGAAATCCTTTACGAACTCGCATGATCGTCGCTTTCGAAACTGATGGTCGTCAGTTACCCTTCCTGAGAAACTGGTGGTCGTCAATTACCCTTACTGACGAAACTGATGGTCGCCTGTTACTTTTACTGACGAAACTGATGGTCGTGATCTCCCCTCAGTCATCACTGAAGTCCGTCCTGTACGAACTCACCATATAATGCCTGAATCTCCGCTTAAAGCGTTGACCGCGATGTGTTGACCTGAAGTTAAATATTTAACTCAAATTTAAAGTCAATTGTAGTAAGCAATTTTGATAATAATAAACATTACCTGGATCGTGCCTTCATTCAGCTTTGATTTAGAACTTAAGAAAATTGAGTTTATGACTACTGATCGGTCAGTAGCATTATGACCAATTTCTTTGCGTAGACCGGCGATCACGTCGCAGTCCAAGTATCAAGTTAAAGAATTTTCATCGAATTGTCCATCATGTTAGCAACATAGGTTTTTCTGATAATGTTTGAGCTTGATTTATCACGAAAATCTCTTTTCTTCAGTTGCGAATGACATTTTCATCATTTGATTATTTCATTCATGGGCAAAAGTTTTTTTTTGAGAGAGAAGTTTGAGCTCCTTTTAAAAAAATGTTTCACACAAGATGAATTTACATCAATGCTTTTAGAATAAGGGCGATTTTCGTTTACACGAGCGTCAATAAAGTGATAAGCTGAGGAACTATCACTACTTCTTTCTTATACATCAGAACATGAGTACGAATAAATGAAGATAAGGATGTTCCAGCAATGCCAGAAATATCACACTTCTTTGCGAAGACATCACGGAGTACGTTGCCATTTCTTGGATGTTAGTAACTCACCAAGAGCTTAAATAGAAACAATAAATGGCGGAAAATTCTTGAACATCGGGAACCAAAACCCAAATCTGAATTATGCACTTGGTTTTAACCTTGAAGATTTGACGCACAAAATTTTGCATTTGAGGGAATCGTCAATAGAACGAGAATTCAAAATGCAAGAGCAGATTTTACGCCAGGAAAATTACGTGGCGGATACTTTTTTATTGAGAACAAAACTTCCTAACAGATCGTCTCTCATTAGGACTTGGATCAAACGTAGCCATTTCTAAGCCGTCGAAAGAAGTAAGCTCATATCTTCGGGTTCCTCCGAATCTCCAGAAGAGAACCTTCAATAGTCGGTAAAATTCTTATCCATCCATTACAAAGGCGGCTCATCTGTTTTCTGGGAAAAAGCCTTCAGAAGAGAGATCCCTTTTTCTTCAAGAAACCTGCAAAGCGAGCGGTGCTAATTGGTGCAGGTGCCTCATCATTTAAATCGGACCGAGTTCATTACCTGCACATAGTAGGGCTTCCGGAGCTGAGGCGTCTTGTTGCTGAACACTTTCACTGCATTAATACTGTTGCTACGGTCGGTTTCTTTAGGCTGGAAGAAGCAGAATTGAAAAGCCATCTTTACTACTTGATTCCATACTTATCCTTTCTTACAGGCGGGGAAAAATTTCTCTGCGCGATAATATTTCAACTTGTACGCTGAAAATGAATTTAAATAAAGGTAGTGAAGTCGGTGAAATGGTAGCCATTGTTATTGGTATATACATGAACAATTAATTAAGGGGTACACACAGGGAGTTTCAGGAAAACAGGTACAAAATTTCCCATTAAGTAGAAAATGGACAAATAAACATTTTATCATCTGTGAAATTTCCCGAAAATAATTCGGGCTTTGAAGGTATTAGCTGTTGATTGTTTTAAAGGATGAAATGTAGTGACACAATTGCTCATAATATTTATTTTGAATTGACTGCACAAAGGTTTTTCAAAATGTGCTCCACCTACATAAATGCACTTTTCAAATCTTAACCTTAACGACTGCTGGATATTAGGAAACACGTTTGGCATTTCAGAAATCTCACCAGCAGCCACTGCAATTCGGGCCACGAGATCTTCCTCAGATTCAATGGGTGTAGCACTAACAAGGCTCTTCATGTGTCCTCAAAAAAAAATCGAGTTGAGTCATGCAGGAGATCTAGGAGGCCATGCAACAGGACCATATCGCCCGATCCACCTATTAGGAAATTGAAAATTCAGGTACTTTCGGACACTAATACATTATATTCTTTAAAACAATAAACAGCTAATGTTTAAAAAATCCGATTTTTTTCGGAAAATTTCGGAAATTTTTTTAGGAAAAGTGTTTATTTGGCCATTTCTATCCTTGTGTGCAATTTTGTACCTCTTGTTCTGAAACACCCTGTATATGCTCCAATACGTAGTGAACGTGTTAAACAGGACGTAATTTTTTCAGGGAAGAAAACGCAGCTTCCACGGGTCATGTATCTTGTTTCATAAATCGCGTGAGCTTCTAACCTGCTCGAAGATTACAACTCCCGTGTTGGGATGTCTGGACGGGCACACCAGGCCGAGTCCTAAACGTGTGGGGAAGCACCTCGCTCCAGGTATTTGATTTCCTCATGTAGGTGAACCCAACTCCTCCCTCTAACCAAAGATTAATCAATTACTTTAGTCATGCAGTCAAAACTAATCATTTCTATCATATGTAGCTTTGAGACCAAAATAAAAAAAAATTAGCACTTTGAGAAGTCAAAATTCGCACGGTTAAAGGCTGAAAATTATTTCGCAAGCATTTTTCGGATTATGTCCACCTATAAATTCGCGCCAGATTGAATAAAAAAATGTTATTTTTAACTTAAAGAACGAGATTAACAGTTGCACAATATGAGTAGTGGCAAAAGGAATTTATGATTACTTGTACTTGTACATTTACATTGTTCAATTTATGATCACTTGTACTTGTACATTTACATGGTTCAATTTATGAACACTTGTACTTGTACATTTACATTTTTCAATTTATGATCACTTGTACTTGTACATTTACATGTTTCAAGTCAGCAGAATTGTTGTTTATTGTTGAATAATAGTAGCAAAGGATGTTCATACTGCCAGATGACGTCAACGACTATAGAAATCAGAATACTACTTCACACCTAAAATATCAAGATTTGCTCGACCACTGAATTAAATCAGTAATTGCCGACTCACTCGTTGCCCAGTGTGTAGTTAATTCAGTCAACGATGAATTGAGATGCTGCAATTTTTTTCTCAATTTCAAGCCAGAGAGACACAAATACAGTAGGTACAAAAGTGTTTGCACAAGGTGAGATTTTACGTTCATTAACACCTTGACTGCGATGTGAAGCACCAATGCTCACTGAAAAATATTCATCATGCTGCTGACCGACGAGTAGTCACAAACTCAGTTTTCACAAATACACAAATACTTAATCAAAACTAAATGAAGGCATGAGGTGGTTAATGTTTACTTTTTTCAACATTGCTCAACACAATTGACTTCAAATTTGAGTTGAAAACTTAACTTCAATTTTACCTGCCGCAGTCAAAGTTTTCAACTGTTAATATATTAACATGTATGGAACTCAGATAGATCATTTATAGTCCTCAAAGTTAAATCAAATGTGTAAATGAGAGTATAAAATTTTTCGTGCTTACAATTTCACGCGCTCCAAAAACATGAATGGTTCATGAAAAAATGTTTTCAACTGAAAAATTTAATGTACACTATTTCGTTGCTTAGTCCAGTCGTTTCTATGGCTTGGAGACGGTTTCCATGTGTTGAAGTTATACGTTGTTTAGTTTATTGTGTTATATTCACCTACCATTTAATTCTGATTTTTTTCAGCCTCAAGATTCTACGGCATCATTGCTTCATCAAATCCGTCAGTGTTCCCAAAAACTTTCATTCATCACATGACATCACACTAGTGGTCCGATATTTCAAGTCATTTGTGATGAATTGAAGGGGCGAAATTAAGTCAGCTCCAAATTGGGATCTCGCATATTCCTCCTGGGAGCGCTAATTCCCATTGAGACAATAGTTGTATCCCCTGAGGATTTGGGATGCTTGGAAAAAGTGCAGTTTGCTACGAGTATCTAACAGCGGGTACAGAAAGTTGTTCCCTAGTACTTGTCAGATGAGATTGGAAAACTGAATTTTATTCTAAAAATTTAAAATATAAACATTACTCGACGACGAAATAATTCACTGATCCAAGAACTATATCGTAGTCAAGAAGAACTTACGATGACTTATTGAATAAACATAATATCAGCCCATAGAACGAAGGAAAACGTTTCAACCATTGTTGAAATTAGCTTAGAGCTAATTCCAGCTGGTAAATATTCCTATGAAAGTACAGTGTTCAAAGTCATCCAGCCCAATGTGTGTCAAATGTCTGGACTCAGAATTACGAGCTTCAAACAATATGTATGTCAAACCTTTGTACCTAAAATTGTGTCAATTTTTAATTACTTCTCGATGTTACTTAACAACAATGCGCCACTACTCAAACATTCTTGCTGACATTCTTCTCGTATTTAAAAGATCTTCAATATTATCTTGATAGCGGAAGGGGTGAAGTTCAGAATGAAGACCTAGGTTTGCCAGGTTAAATTTCCATAATTTTCCCATAGGCAAAAATGTTCACTTTAAAACTACACAAAAAACAGTGTGCAACAAAACCGAACGTAAAACGTAAATAAATAACGTTTTATATATTTTGTAGGCCTTTATTTTATTTTTATGTACAAACCCGAGGTATTGTCAATAGTAGTATCACTGGCGAATTCGCAGATGCTACAATTTGTGTTCCGTCACTAATATTATTATTTGCTAGTATTTCTGCTCAGTGGAGAGTTGGAGACGAGCAAGTGAGCCAAGTGTAGAGCAGCACGTTGTGCAATAACCTCCATAATTAATATGCCACGCTGCTCGAGGTGGGGAAATGTAGCAATGAGGAAACATCGCTCGCTGCAGAATTTAATTCAAAATAACACGTGCATAAATTTTGTTTTGATACGTAGCTGTTGGGAATACAAATTCCATCAAAGGTCATTGAAGCGAAACGTGTTGTCTCGTTTGCTCACACTTGAGACCGAGCAGCCGCGAGAACAAGAGAGCGCAATAAAACTCGGACGGTGCCGTTCCCATTCATTTCTTCTCCACAGCGTGATCCGCCGCTGTGTTTAGGAGCCGCGCAGCGAGCGCGAATTGCGCGGTGGAGGTCGTTACAACACGCGTTCCAATGACAAAAGCTGGCTATTCGGCAATACCTCCGCAGAATTCATGAATGCCATCAGAATTGGGCCAGTGGTGTCGTGATGCTGAGAGCATCGCAACAGCTTCATGGCGCGCAAATTGGAAGCGGCGCAATTAACGCTTATTCTCTCGTGTCAAGAGCATCCATAAAAAGTGAATGAATAGTAACATTGAAACTTAATTATTCACATATAATACAGGTCATGCAAGAACTTCAAATTTGGAAGAAATGGAGCACAAAAAAGACGTGAAATTGTCAAAAGGCACAGTGTGTTGCGTCAGTGCAAGGAAAAATTGTTTCCACGCATGGCTCTTTGAAATCTTTTGAGGCTAAGCTCATTGTGATTCCTGAGTTGTTTAGTTTGTGCTCTAATACCATGAAAACTACAAAACATCAAATACCATTCATTCAACTGGCATTCAGGTTTAGAGAGAACGTCTACTGTTGTGGCATCCAACAAGGCAAGCCTCCGTGCAAGGCGAAAGAATAATGGAATAGAAAGATCATCTCATCCCCAAATGCTAAGATTTCAATTCCTTCAAACAGCCTAATTCCATGAACGTGCTAATTGAAATAATTAATAATCTCATCGAGAACAAAATTCCATGCTGTGCAGGTGATCCAGTGCAGTAAGAGACGGACGGTGTGCATGTCACGTGACACTCTCCGTCCGACCGATGGAATATTCTGGAAATCTTGACAGTTGAAAGCCATTGTCACGAGTTTCTGCGCAGCTGTTCTCAGATCTCAGAAACGAAAGACCTGAGAACATTTTTTTCAAAATGCAATAGATCCCCCCTTAACACAATAGCTGCTGTGTGTTACACTGAAGTTCACAATTTTCAGCTAAACTTAGACTTGCTTTAAATTTTTAACATTAAAAGAAACTAAAAAAAATCATTCAATTTGATATTCCCCGATTGACGGTTTTGATTCTTCTTTACTGCAGTCACGTAAAGGTAAAACAAACGCAGATTATTCAGGCGGTATTATTTATGACACATACACTTGTACAAGACGTTTGATTTCCAATTGAACTACACGGCTAGTATCGAAAAAAAGGAAGAGGAATTATGCACCCCTTTGCTTTTTTCCTACCACAGCAGCATGCATTGGCCTCATACTGTCTTAGTACTCGAGTCTTCAGAAATAGCAGCAAGCCACACAATACTCCAGCTGTTGTTCAATACGCCAATAGGTTTTTTTCAGAGTGAGTCATAGTATTGTCTTACCTCGTTGCGCAGACCCGAAAGGGTGAATGGATTCCTGCGTGGCGTAGCCAGTGAGGATCGACTGCCACCTTTAGATATCTTTCTCCCGGATGCACTCGGTGTAATACGAGTAGTGTTGGCAGACTGCAAATTTGTGGTGCTTCAGGCGATATACATATCCATTTGCTTCGCAGCATTATTAAGCTAGCAGTAGATGGTTTAGGCAATCGAGTTACTTGTTATTGGATTTTTCTCGTACATCTAGCATGCCAAGTGCCATGTGTTCTGCTTCCCCCTACTGACCACCGCTGAGAAAATTGCCACAGCAGTAGAAAACTCAGCGAAAATTCACAAACGAAATATTTTTCACCTCTGTACCATTTCTAAAATTTTGGAAAAAGTAGTGCCAAATTCAAAACAAACAGAATTGTGGTATTTTTTCCCGCAACACAGGAAATCACGTACAGAAGAACTCAAAAGTTTTAATATTTTACACTTTTTTTAACACGACAACTGTCAACGGTAAACTCCCAATTGGGAGAATTCAAAGAATTAAATAGTCTTCATTCGAGTCAGCACAAGGCCTGAAGACCCAACGAATAGTTAGAGCGTATCTTCATACACGCGTCTTGACGTTTAACAAAGAGAACTGGAGGTCATTGCAGTACCGGCACCTCCCAGCCCAACACTGAACTGCAATTCAGCAAGGAGGAATCAATTAGTGATTAAATGAGGTACCACCGCGTCAGATCATGTAACACTCATAGATCTTGTGCTAGAAACTTTCATTAATATTCAGGTACGAACCTAGGTAATACACAGAGTCCAAAAAATGAAAGTCGGAGATGAATCGCGCGCTGGAGAAGAAAGTTAGGCTTGGCAAACCAAACATTGGCATCTTAAAGGAGCATCCCATCCAGATCACACTCGCCAAAGGATTCTTGAAATAGTGCCTAATCACTTCCGATTTCAAGAGGGCACCGTAGAACCACGGGTAGTAGGATAGTGGAAATAGTAAAAGGAAGAGTCACAAGGACCAAGTACTTTAATTCTTGAAATAGTGCCTAATCACTTCCGATTTCAAGAGGGCACCGTAGAACCACGGGTAGTAAGATAGTGGAAATAGTAAAAGGAAGAGTCACAAGGACCAAGTATTTTAAGAGTCACAAGGACCAAGTAGTTTAAGAGTCACAAGGACCAAGTAGTTTAAGAGTCACAAGGACCAAGTAGTTTAAGTCACAAGGACCAAATAGTTAAATGAGCAGAAAAGAGGTTGCGAACACACATGATACACAACTAAACAAAATGAACTGAAAACGCGATTGCCATCGCAAATTATAATAGAAAAGAAAAGGCGATCACATACTCCCTGACAGGTGCTACGCACAAGAGGCCAGCCACATCCTCACAGCGCGGTACAATTCCATCACATCTGTCACACACCAGACACCTGTCGAGCTAAGTGCTGTTACAAGCCGCCACTTTAGCGAGATTTCGCTTGATGAAAATAGTGACTTTTAAAACCCATTTTTTAAATTCAACTTTCTCACAGAATTGAACTATACAATTTCATTCATGTTTCATTGATTTTTTATTCATTCATTAAATAGGAAATCAGTTGGAAAAGTTGACTTCAGAAGTCACAGCTGTAAATTACAGCATGCAACATTTACCAACGCCTCCATTATCTCCGGACCTGCTGACAGTTGTTCTGACATCGCACTAGTGGTCCGATATTTCAAGTCACTTGTGATGAATTGATGGGCCGAAATTAAGTCAAATCAAATCTGTCGTTGTGTCGGGCTCCAGACTGATTTTTGTCAATTTTTTTAGTTCACTAATCCCGTTTAATCCGTCACTATTTCATTGTCATGGACTTCCAACAAATTTCTGTCGGTTCAATGCTTCTAATTTTTTCTACTCCCAATAATCTCCTTAGGTTCAAATATTTTCAAAATGATCGTTCTTCCGAAAGAATAGAGTCGAAAGTTGGCAAGAATAGCGTTTCGTCAGCTTGATTTTCTGTAATTAATAGATTAATCTTCAAAAACAAACGATCATGAGTAATTTCAAGTCATTGTAGTTCGTATGACGTTTCAAGTTCAACGATACCTCCCATCAATAACAAATAAGTATTGCATTATGTACAGTATATCTATAGCGAGTTTAAGAAATGAATTCATACATGTAGAACGAGGGCTAATCATTCACTAATGAAGTTATAGAGACACACTTTGTCAATAAAAGATGAGAAGAGGCGCCTGTAATTACGAGATAAAAGAGCAAAGCATAGTGATACTCAACAACTAGTTAATGTATAGCGATGACAATTTTTACAACAGGGTACACAATTTTACGTTTAAATGTTTTTCTAATTCTGCGATGGTAAATACGTCAGCAGATCTTACATTGATTATCGGCATCTCAAGAATGAAGCAGGGAATACCGCAAATCTACACAGGTATAGAAACACTTCATCTAGCTGTAAGGCCATACGCTCACTATGCCAACTAAGTCGTAAAATATTAGCACCTCAAGAATCAACCAGAGGCTCTGCCTAAAGGAAGTTTTCTTTACAATGGAGCTCATCTCCTTCTACCAAGCCCTCACGTGGCGCGTCTGGAGGGAAATTGCGCTGGTGTCCGATGCTACAAAGAAAGGCACTACTGCGAAACGAAAGGGTCCTATTCTTGTTGCCATTCTGATCGACATACATACGTCTTGATCATCCTTATACCGGGGCAATATCTATACATATGTCTGGTAAGAACAGTATGGTAATCGCACGTTTTAGTTATACACCATTGCACGTAATTGATAGCGTTACTTTCACACAGCTATTAGTATGTTCGTATCAAACGGTGCGTCATCTCTCTTGTCGTGCCATTCATTTCGTTGGAGGAGCGCTCCAGGCTTTGACTTGTTTTCCAGAGCAGGCAGGGACGGCGAGACCGAGGCGCCTGCAAGGAGGGTTGGGAAATAAATACAAAAGAACATGTCTCCGTATCCCGCCCTTGTTTTCTTTTCATTAATACACAATTTATCTCAACAGATGACTCAAGTTCACATTTAAAAAATTTAAAATGCGGATTTTAAAGGGAAAGGGATTTTAAAATGCGATTACAGGTTCGAGGGTAATGTGGCATTTGTCAAAGTTGTTTTCCTCAGTGGTCGTCTCTTTCTTCGAATGGCGTTATATGGGAGTTGGTTAGTTAAATAGAACTTACGTATAGCATTTTATTTTCCAGGATTAGGAGCCCAACAGGCTTTGGAAAATCTTAAGAGACATAAAGTGCAATTTCCACAGTCAAGTAAAAGTATAAAGATTCAGTTTCTTATTGTTACTTCTGGTCCGACATAATCAAGTTTAGCTCATCTCGTTTACGCCAGACGTTAGCAAGCGCTATCAGATCAAACAATTTACGCAAAGGAAATATTGCACTCAACAGCAAAGGTATCTTTCAATTTTAGCTGTGAATCTTATCATTATAACAAAATGAGTTACGTAAGGTAAGGCTACTGCACAGGATTTTTCTTTCCACCCTGATCCAATAGAGCAAAAGATCGTCAAAATTCCTCTGTCACAACATAAGTCAGACTCATTTCAACAAACCAAAGGAGAAAACCCTCATAATTTGATATTATGACTTTGAACATCGCCATAGCTAAAATTTCATTCTTTAAAGCTCTGCACAACTGCACATGACGATTGCAATTCCATCATTTAAACGTAAATAAAATATCACGCACTGTATGAGCTTACAGAGTTCATTTGGAAGATTTTACTTATCTTTTCACAAAAGATTTGTAATTTTTGATCACTCTCACACAATATCACAGTAGTTCTGAAGGTAAATATACTGAGAAACGTATATTGGATTCTATGACATTTGAAATAACACCATGCGACCACTAGTGTGGCGTCATTGCAGTGTTGTCGCGTCTAAGAGCAGGCCTGGAGATATAGGAGACATTGCTTTAACCAAGGGTCGGCGTATTGCATCATATATTCAGTCCAATTGCTTGGAAAAAGCGCTACTTCATACCGCGGATCGCTGCTCTCTGTGGTGCGTTCCCTCTACACTGCACACAGTTGATGTCTATGCCGCACACATCGGGCAAAGGAGAATGTAAGCATTCACCTGCTGGACAACTAAATTACGGCGTGGAGTTCGCCGTGGAAGAGTAAAAACACGGAGGTATAATTCACCGGCGGTGTTTACGAGCGACCCAGGGATTGTTTTCTCAGCGTTGACGTTCTGAGCACGCAATTCTCTATTAAAGCAACTAGCACAACTAGGAAAAATGGTCCGGGTGGCTGAGTTTCACATTACGGCGTTATGCACACCCCTACGTTGTCTCGCGGCTAAATACATTTTAACTTCAACAAACAGTTTGAAATGGAGCTGCATATTTTTAAATTTATTACGTTTCTAGCGCACAAGCCGTGTCAAAAATTATGGTAATCAATATTGTTTCGAAGCAATGAATATAGCCTAATTTGGACGGTAGGGTGACATAGCAAAAGCTGCTGTGACAACGAAAACGGAGAGATGAGCGTATTTACAATATAACTTTTCCTTCCACTGTAAAAATATCTATAATAATCCTTCGGTTGTGAAAGTAAAATACTCCATTTTTGGAGTTTAATAAACTCCAACTATTATACATTTGCCATGATCTAAACATCATATTCAACCCTCGAGGAAAGGAAACCGATACGGATTTTCATAGATGCGTATTTTCAGTATTTCCACTCTAAAAGGAAGTATTTTTAGCAAGTTCCACTCAGAAATCCCCCGTTAACAGACAAAACAAGTTTCTATACATAGATATAAATACAGAACGGGTGTTTTAATTATTACTCTATGATAGATAAAATAAAATCTCGGTCGTGGGTACAGGTTAAATTTAAGCGTCAAAGCTGTTCTGTTTGCGCATGTCCTCCTTGCTGTCTAAAACCGAGAAACCTAAGAGTGTGTTCTTCAATCGCTCTTTTTCTTCTCGTGGAAGATCTACATACATGGCTCAGCAACATTAGTGTTCGGACTGAGTTGAAAACGTTGAGACAAAAGATAACGTATTTCTGCAATGTTGTCGACAGGTTAATCCTTTCCTGTTTTTCAACATGTTGCGCTGGTGATTTTTTCTTAAAACTTAAAATGTGTTTTAGTCTTTGGACAGAGTATAAGCAAATCTGAATGGAAAAAAGCAATGCCTATGTTATTATATTCAATGAAAAACTAGTAAGCTTTTTTCAGTAACAACGTTTTAACTTGTGTAGAGTAAAATTTTGGAGAAGCTCATGTCAGTTATAAAATACGTTTTGAAGATATATTGGTAGCAACTGACAAATATTGCTCTTTTTGTGCTATGGGTAATTGAGGTAAGTTATGGAGAGTGTTAAACAACCTTTCTTTTTACTCAAATAGCTCAAAGTTTTATAATTTCTGTCTTTTGTTATTGAATGAAGTTTAGATCCTTTCCGCTCGGTGGTGTAGGTATTCAAACAACGCTAAAATAATTTGCTATCGCGTAAGCTTACCATCTCTACGATCATACACACAAAAAAAGTGATGGCATGCCCAGTTAATGGCAAGTTAACCTAAAACTTCTTTGATTATTTTCATTTTTAAATTAACACAAGAATGTTCCTCGTGAGTACAGTTCTGCTGTTGCAACACATCGAAACAGCATGTTTAGTCAACGAAAAATTTTGCGTCGAAACGACAGCAACGGGAATTATTAGGTAAAGCGAATAATTCCAACAGATGAAAGAAAAACATTTAGTCATTTTTATGAATATGAGGATCAAAGCAATCGTATCGCATTGGTAGCCAGTTACTTTCCCCCATTAGTTAACAGAATCTGATCTGCTTGTGCATCTTGATTATGATAAGATAAGAATATTCTCAAACACAACGTTACGCAGTTTAGTATTAGCAGTTTAGTGTTATTTGTAAAATGGCTTCCTGAAATGTACAAAAAAGGTACAAATTTCATTTCAAGAAAGCAATTTATTGGTTTTGGAATATTTGTTTTGTAACAGCATTTGAAAGCTCAGTGCATGGGAAATTGAAAAGGTATCGCAATTACGCTCAATGTACATTTTCAAATATTTTAAGGGTCAGAAAGTTATTAATGCTATCATAAATTTACCAATTTACAGTAGGTAAATGATTAACGTATTATTCAACTAAATGAGACTCAATATGGCCGCGCTAGCCGTCAATTTTGATGGTAAAACTACTACAGTTTGCCCTAGCCGTTAAAAAAATCTTGCAATTTTGTTCTCTTTTTTAAGCAAAAATATAATTATTTTGAAGTAGGCCCTATCGTTAATACTCTAAAAACATTTTTCTGATGTAAAACTATTTCAAACGTTTCATTAGAGAGAAGCCTTCACCCTTTCACGAATATTATTATGCAAAGCTCGAAAATACCCCATTGTCCGTGACTTGCCTGTAATCAGAAGATACATCAAGTTATGCGTCATAAACCTCAAAAAATGTGAGTTGGATGCCCTTAAAGCTAATTTTTCAGCACCAAAATCCGCATCTAATACCAGGAAAAATCGCTGAAGACCAACCAAGCGCGGCATGTAGTTCAGAAACGCTCGAATATATTCTCGTGTGTAGCTCGAGGCTTGCGGTAGACTGCTTCTAAATTAACAGGTATTAGCGACCTGCGTAAAGAGGCTGCGTAAGCTTCAGTTTTAATTAGAAGTCCCAGAAAAACGGAGTTTTGCGCTCCACAGAGTTTGCTCTCAGCACCCGATTCGTTAATTTTATACGAAATGAGAAATTAGAGCGCGTAGTTGTTTACATGCTTGCCTTATTTAGCCAAAAGCTTTAGTGCATTCGTTCCAAATATTCAAACCATTACTAGGCTCTACTTAATTTTCAGGTTACTGGCGTGCTCGGAAGCGTTTCTTTGTTACGTAAATTAGGTGGAACCTTCCGCACTCTAACTGAAAATAAAAACAGGAATAAAAGTGAACGCAGTTTATTGATTTGGAAGGCTTTGGGTTTCAACTCTTCAATAGACGAAGCAGAACATCGGCAACAAATTTTGCCATATTAAGTTTTACAGTGGAAGCGATAACCTAAAAAGGAATGTGAAACAAAAGACTTCAAAATAAAAATAAAAATACAAGAATGTAGCAGCACGCAGATGAACTCAAAGCCGATCATTTTTCAGATTAAAATATCAACAAAAACGCTACATTTTTGGCAGACTCGATAAATGCCACACGCTCGTATATTGATTACATTCGAGTGCTATATTACAAAAAACTGTGTGATCCCTAACTATTGTACAGGGTACAGCAGTTAATGCAGGGTATAAACTTTAACTGGGCACTTGTTCGGATCCTGTCTACTCAGTGCAGGAGTAAGCCTGCATATGTTAATGTTTAAACAATCGAGCATCAATGTTAATGGTTGAACAATAAAGAAGAAAGAAATAAAAACAGTTCATTTTCAATAAAGTTTATTCATGAATTGTATAAGATTGGTTTTTAAAATGTCCTTAACAGTAAGATCCTTAGTTGATATTCACATATCGTAATATCGTAATACCGAAAAAATAGAGCATTAGAGCCTGTTTCTGTCGGTTGAAAGAAAATGGACGGCTTATTCGTTACAGAGAAATAAAATTCAATTATAATTTTAGCTTAGAGTGGTTAGAGCTAATCTTTAAATAAAAACATATTCTTACTATAAGTCTCAATCATATTATGAATACGGCTATGCTAAAAAAACTGAGCCCGAAAGAACTTTGAACCTTCCTTTTTCTCAATTGAAACAAGTGTTTTTGAATAAAACATTCGAATAGAATTTGAAAGCTCGTTATCAACTGTTGTTTTTTTCAAGTGATATTTTTTTAATTTTAAAGTATGATACTTCATCTGAAACAAAGGAAACTTAGACACGGTGACCATGAGATGATCTGAGCATTTATTTTATCTGCATAATTTCTAAGGAAAATCTCGGCCATGCACGTCTCCGGGGTATTTTTTGTCACAATACCACCGTGCCAGTGTTCAAAATCATTCATGTGAGCGCCATGAGCGTCCAATCATTCCTCCGAGCAAAATAAGTAACTTAATGAGTTGAAGCAACTGTTGCGCACTTGTAAAACATTTGTGAATGATAAACTTTGCTCTATCTTCCTGCTCTAAAACACAAAATGTCGTTGCTTCGACAGGTGTGCGAAACCATTAATTGATCCGCATACAATTTTGCCTGCAAACTCTTCCGACGGGTTTCTCTACAGCTAAAATTCCATAATTTCGATAAATTTACGATGCAGCTTGTCTAATTGTTGCAATGATTCAATTCAATTCAACTTAGGCTTGCAAAAAGTTCTGATGGTGTTAGAAAAAATTCTGAACAACATTAGCGAAAATCTTGAAATTGAAGCAACAAAATTTAGTCATTTAAAAGAATCTAATTCCTTCGTAGCAGTAAACAAGGTCAGAGAAAAAAAAAATATCCTAACTCTCTAAATATCATCGATACTTAAATTTGCTCACTAAACACTTGTGTTGCACTGGTAAAATTCGTAACAACCTTACTGCAGTCGCACTTCCAACATTTTAAAACAGTCAACTCAATATTCAGACTGCAGAAAACAGTTTATGCAAAGAGAAGAATATCAGAAACTTTTACTTTCCTCAAAGCCTTGGAAGGCTCGCATTCTCAGGGGACGCTTCCTTGACGTTGTACATAGTGTGATATGGTCTAAAATACAAAATGCAATTCTTTAATTTTTAAGAGTATTTCTTTGTTTCGCACTGGTAGTATGGAAGTTCGATGATTGAATTGTGCACCTTGAATATGAACAATAGGTGTGACTATTTCTCGAAGAAAAACTTTTTTCAACGTGAGTTCTTTTTCGTAGGCATCAAATGCTGAGCAAGTGCATAGACTTAAGCACTGCGAGCCAGAGCCACTAAGTGCTAAAATGAACGCAAGTTACGTTTTCTGTGTGGAAGCAGCACTTATCAAAAAAACGATGCAACTAAAAGCTGGTAAAATTAGTTGAATTTATTTCAATATACAAAATGAAGGTTCTCTTCCCTTGTCACGCAAGTAATTTTGTGAATAATTAATTCAAGTGGATTACTACTCGAAGCCAAAACTTATTCGGTGAAGATTACTGTTTTCATGTCATCTAAAACTCATATATAATGTGACGTTAAAAGAGATTCAATGAAAATTGAGGACATCAACTGTCTCATTTAATCCAATACATTCGTTTCTCTCTGTTCTGATTTCCTACTCAGACTTCCTGAACAAATTCTGACCAGAGTCATGCACCAAAGAATCACAATCTTGAACTTAAACTGATTCTGGCAAAACACATGCGCTCAAATCATAACAAAAACTCAGACTATTTTGAATATATTTACTCCAAAATGTGGTATCCGCAAGTCGATGACATCGTTAATAAAATAGGACAAACTATTAGAGATGATATGGGAAAAATTTAAATTTCAAGATAGTAACACTTTATAATGACACACCAGTGAACCCATTACTTTCCATGGGAATTTCAAAATATACTTCTATGAACTTTAATTAAATATATTTTGTGAGGAATTTCTACTCAGACATATTCTCCGAATTTTACAACCAAGTGGCTATTGCTTCATTATTTTGGTGTAGGTGACAACCTGATGTTAGTGGCAGCCTGATGACGATGGTTGTAACAACGGTAAAATGAGTTGAAAAATTCAGACCACACATACAGAGCCAAAAATGGACGCACCGGAAACAAAAAAAGGGGAAAAAAGAGGATTGAACTCAGTTTTTTTCCTCTGAACAAATCTAAAACTTCTACTTAAACTTAGGAAAGAAGCAACGGTTTCTGAGCGCAGTATCAAGTAAAAGAACAACAAATCCAAAAGTTTTCTCTGGGTACTGGTAAAAAATGTTATCTCACATTTGCGACAGTCTGAGAGTCACTAAGTTGAAATGAAAATATTACCAATTTGATTTTTAACAGTTTTCCTGTTCGGGTATCATTTACGTAGAATATTTTATTGTTTTCTCCAGTTGCATAAACTTCGAAATTAATCATTCAAATATTATGATAATTTTGAAGGAAAAAGACGAAACAATGAACTCGAAATGGGGAAAAATCCCCAGTGATGCTTCTAATTATATTAAACTTGTTGTACTAAAGCTAAAAATTAAAATCAACGCGTCATGATTTAAAAGATGTAAATTTTGTTTCCATTATGTGGAAACTAAAATTCAAGCAAACTGATGTGAATAACTATACATCGATTAACTCATTCATAAATGAAAGTTACTAAACCTTATGGCGCACATACTTGCGCAAACTGTCTTGGCTATAACCATAAAAGGAATACCTGCCGATACTTCTTATGAAGCCCACTGCCGATAAAATGATCCCTAGTGAATAATGCTTTCATTTTCAGCGCGAATTGGCCACACGCTGTTGATTTACGACTCAATTGTCACTTGAGAGAGCCAAGGCCTAGGGAATGACAAGCCGTGCGACAGGCGGCGTCGTGGGCAGAATTTCGGAAATGCTCCAATTAAAATAGCGGAGACGGTAAGCGCTGTTGCGAGAGCAGCGAGCGGCACAGACTCTACCGAGGGTTTCAAAAACCTGTGCAACCAAAGCTGGTCAGGGAACTTTTGCTGATTTTTTTGCTGGCCAGTAAATTTTGGCAGACTTCTAAATCTAGACGAACGCAAGGAGAGAGAATCAGTTTTGGATGTGGGAAAATTTTAGCTGAAACAGAACCAATGAAGAATGCTGTAACCCTGGTGCTAGACATAATAATTATTGCTCTTCTACCTAATTGTTAAACCCTCAATCTCAACCGTACTGAATTTGAAGATTTATTATCAAAATCGGAAATAAGGAATTGGTTTACCCAAAGTCGAAAACAGAACCGAAGCACAAACATCCGGACACGGTAAATGTCATTCACTTGGCCACAATTGCTACGGGCAGTCCCATAATTCAGCAGAGTTATCTTAGATATTAAATACTTCCGTAATTGAATAAATGAGGGGATTATTAGCGAGCTTCACTAATTGTATTGTTTGAACGAGCAATCCGGTTAAAGAACATGAATTTTAGGTTTTCTATTCTTACGGAAAATTGTTTGAGAAGCCATCTAATTTTTAGACAATAATACTCACTACTGATATCCACTTTAGATATTGATGTAGAGCTATGCAAATATAGGAATATTTTTAAAAAACATGAATGTCTGTGAAGGAAAAGACACGGCTGTCTACATTCAGAGGATGTTCACCCGATTAGACCATGTGAGGTCGTATCATTACCCGTCATTCAAGAATCTCATTCAGGTTAAGCAAAGCATTTTACTCTTTGTTTGGGTGGGCGTTTTGAAGAACAAAGGCAAGGAAGAGCTCAAAAAAGCTGCACGGTTAAAAAACACCGGTGAGTTAAGAGGAGAAATGAAATGAACCAGTAAAAACAGGAGAGATAGAGCCATAGCAATGCAATTTTTCGAGTTAAAATTAAATTCCCGAGATCGTCTGGCGGACGATTTCAGCACAGAATTGCATGTGAGGTTTAAACGTGGGAAAAATTGTAGAAACACACAAAAATCATTGAAATTAGAGCAAAGCGCCGGTCCTAAAACAGCCTACGGATCACAATTTTTGGTTTAGAATTAAGGTCTTCGAAACCTAAGAATGACTGTGAAGTTTCTAAGACGAATTAAGGCTGTGATTTCAAGACTTTTAAAACTTCTTGAAAACCTAAGTATTTAGGTTGGCGTAGCAGAGGCTTCAAATTAGAACTCAAATATTTCATCTCAATGTCTGGTGATCATTAGAATTGATGATGAAAAACGGAATCGTTTTACAAAATCGAAAGGCATATTGTACTGTAAATATATTCCAACACCTGTTGAATGAAAACGAATATCGCACATAAGCTCTTGTAAATAAGTTTTTCCAAAAGTTGCTAGTACTTTTGCTCTGTACCCAGGTTTTTCGAAGTACTGCAACTTAATTGGTAATCTTAAACATTAAATCCTTTAGCTTAACTGGTGATTTCAAACATTAAATACTACTGCTCAACAGGCAACCTGACACATTAAATTCCTTTACTAAACAAACTATCTCACACATAAGACACTAACACCTAGAATGGCGTACTTTTGATGTCCTCAATCGTTTGGGCCGTCATCTCAATCATCCTTATAACCTTTATCTGAAACAAATTTAACCGTTTTTCGACGTGCTCGTACGTTCAGTGCACTCGTCCTTACCATGCGCTCGTGCTAGATTATTCTCATCGCACCTGCGATTGTCTTCAAACCTACAATGTTTCCATACCTACAATGTTTCCATACCTACAATGTTTCCATACCTACAATGTTTCCATACCTACAATGTTTCCATACCTACAATGTTTCCATACCTACAATGTTTCCATACCTACGATGTTTCCATACCTACAATGTTTCCATACCTACAATGTTTCCATACCTACAATGTTTCCATACCTACAATGTTTCCATACCTACAATGTTTCCATACCTACAATGTTTCCATACCTACTATGTTGCCATACCTACTATGTTGCCATACCTACTATGTTGCTATACCTGCGATTGTCTCCATACCTACAATGCTTCCATACCTACTATGTTGCCATACCTACTATGCTGCTATACCTGCGATTGTCTCCATACCTACAATGCTTCCATACCTACGATATAGCCGTGCCTACAATGTTTCCATTCCTACGATGTTGCCATACCTATGGTTTCCTTAATTACGATGTTGCCATACTTACAATGTTTCCAAACCTACCATGTTGCGGTACCTACAATGTTATCATATCTACGACGTTGCCACACGTACGATGTTTCCCATGCCAAGAATATTTTCGTACCTTTTATTTTGTCCTGCCTACGATGTTACCAATCCTGCACTGTTGCCATATCTACGATGTTGCCACATATACTTATGATGTTTCTATACCCGCAATATTTCCATACCTACAATTTTGCTATCCCTGCGATGTTGACACAGCTGTGGAACTTCCATACCTGAGGCCTTTTCGTACTAACAACGCCTTCACTTTTGTGATATATTCGACCTAACGATCAACTCGTGCCTGCGATATACTACGTCTCCGCGATATACATGAGCGTACCTACAGCGCGTACCAAGGATATGATCGTACCTACGATACTATTCGATGACACCTGGGATACTATTGGATGATACCTGCGATACTATTCGATGTTGCCTGAGATACTATTCAATGTTACATGCGATACTATTCAATGTTACATGCGATACGATTCAATGTTACGTGCGATACTATTCGGTGATACCTGCGAATAGTATGGTACTATTCTCCTGTAAGGATCACCAATTTCTAAATACGAACTCAAATTAAACGGTGGACTAAAGAAATAGTTTGTTCTTCAGTTCTGCGTGAGGAAAATCTAAGAAATGTGTGCGTTATTATACAGAATTTCATAAACGTTTACTAAAAATAAAGCGTTCGAAGGCGTGAAAAAAATTCAGAGGGTCAAGAAGATGTAGAATAACAATGGGACATGCGTAATTTTTGAAGGAAATGCAATCAAGTAAAAATCGGTTTGTGAAAGTGACAGCTCAATATTCCACAATAACTACCGAGTGGGCTGACCAACGCGTGAACGGCAAATGCAGTCGTTTTCTGTAAAGCTCAACAAAACATAAGAAATGTTTGGAATTAAATTATTCAGAAGCAAGTTGAGTGTGGGATGGGAGACAGGATGTCGCTTCTAACTGAATTGTTTTCAAATTTTTTAAATGAATTTCTTTTGTTGGAGATTAATACTCTAGCAAAGGTAGGAATGAAATCGCAGAGTTAGAAATAAGCTCATTTGATTGCAACAGAAAATTTAAAAAAATCGAACATTAAAACAAGCAATTGTAATAGTAAACAAGGCATAAACTCACCTCCCGCTCCACCATTCCCTGTGGTATTCTTTTTAAACCTCAAAATTAAAGCAGCATATCGTTATTACACGCAGGTAGAGTCGATTCAGCCACATTCATAAGCTATCTGGATATGAATTTCAAATTTCCCCAGAGTCCATATCGTGTTGCGTGAAGCCGAGTTGTAGAGAATGGAGAGGATAACGGCAGCATTGCGCATAGTACGGATGCCCTGCAAGAATGATCTCGTGAAACCAAAGTCGCGATATTAAATTTCAAAAACGAGTCCGTTGAAAGAAAGAGGACGGAGAAGGCGTCGATATATCGGACAGGAAACACTCACGGCATCTCCCCAATCGCCCTTCTGGAAAGACGGACGAGTTTTCTACTTTTTTTGCGAGGTTCTTGTACGACCCCAAATATTTCTTTAGGTGGTGCAACCTGTGAAAATTGGACCGGAGAACCTCTAGCAGATTTTTTATGTTCCGGCGGGAGGACAATTTATCCCTAGGAAAAACTTCATTCCTTGCCACTGCCAGGTGTGCCTTCCGGTATTATATTTTTCTCGGGAAGGAAGTGACATGGCTGCACATCAGGGCAAAATTCCGTGGTATATCGGCGTATTGATTCGTATAAGCCGCTGGAACTACTTTACGCCGAATCCGCTAAAAAAATTGGAATGTTATCCCAATATCTATTTTTTCATATCTTGGTTCCCATCAAACTCTCGGTTACTCGTAGCACACTCTTTTCAACATTTTTGTTTTCTGAGTTCCATTTTTCGACGATCAGTCACTGGAGTTTCTCATAAAAACGGGCTGCCGGTTCTCGAAATCTTCACCTCAGCTCCCGCGCGATCTTCTCAGGAGCCTCATTATGCCGTTCCAATCTGGGCTTCTGAAATGAGGCTAAAGAGGGCGCGCGAGATTGTGTGCCTCATCACACGTCATCAGAAGCTGTTTTCTTTTCTTTACATTCAAAGTTTGCTCGCGTTAGGGTATTCGCAAGACCAAACCCTGCCTCCCGCCCCCCGCCACCGTCACCAGACCTGTGGAGCGACCGCTCAGGCTGGAGACTGTGTAGCACTTGGTGCGCTGGGTCCGGCTGTGTACTCTGAGCTTACTGCTGTATGATAATACTGAGGTATTCTTTCGGGACAGGAATTAAGATATTAAAATGCAAGTAATTTAATTTACCTAAGTTGAAATTTACTCTTAAAGAAATTTGCTTCAATAATCTTATTAGCGTCTTAGCAAAAATGGCCAATTATTCATCAATTTCACATCTTGTTAACTTAAATTTTGTTGTAAACCGTGGTTAATGAGAAACAGAAACATGTGCACCGAACTTTGTTTCTAAGAGTTTGGAACTTACAAAAACACACGTTATGAAACACACTTCATCTACCCTCTACCACATCAAGATGATACAACGAGTAGTAGCTCGCGTTGAAACTGGACTTCACTGAACGACAAGATTTAAACTTGATCATCAACGGTCTAGCGATTCCAATTCACAACTTCGGAAGAATCAAACTGAAAATGACATGTTGGAGTCCAGTCTCTCTTGAGGCGGGAGCTGTGATCCCCACAGCTACAAGCAGCGGCGAGCGCTTTTCAGTGAGCTAACTCACATATAAGTTCTCCGCTTCAATAAAGATCAAAGCCACCTATGCAACTTACAATGAATAGAAAGATCCAAATAACACGTAAGCAACCTCTCTCAAATGGCAAAAAAAATGAGCAGTGGAACATTTTAATAGAAAGATCCAAGCAATACGTAAAACACTTCTTTCAAAAAAGCGTAAAAAGCAGTAAAATATTTTCTTCTTGTGTTTGCAAACTGAAACGAGTGTTTAGCACAGATATTGTTATGAGCGTAAAACTAGATTTCCATGCCAGCCAGCGCTCAATCAGCCCTGAGGACTGAAGCCCTAGCGTTGCCGAGGTAAAATACTCAGCCCATTGTTGTTTGTTTTACGGATCCGGGCCGGGGGGATTGGTTACACATCTCCTCACCAAGGTGAGCTGCAGCCAATATCCGATACATGAAACAACATTTCTCAATACCGCCACGGAACACCAGCCTGCACAGCAGTCCCATGTCAAATAGGGACATATATAATATACATATACGTATAAATTTTTCTTGTCATAATGTAATCGATATTAAGGGGCCTTCTGGTAAAAAAGGAACCAGAATTAAAAGCGCTAATAATTATAAATTTGAAATCGTTTCACACTGACCATACTTATCAAATCAGTTTTGCTTAGCCTAATCTAAACTGATTGGCACTTCCATTGCTGGAAATTAACAACAAAAAGTACCTAAATCGACCAAAAGGGTACATGAATACAGCAGCTCTTTACATTTGTCGCATATTTCATACTTCAGAACGAGGATAAACCATCCCCCAAATAACTGAAAAAAGAATTACAAACAATTGAGTAGGTGTGAGTGAGAATGTAGGTGTTGACTCCCACATGATGTCTTCCAATTGAAACAAGTCTGATGGCAGAATGAGTTTTTTACTCTTTTAAAACTGAGTTCATTAAATTTTAGATTTTGTTTTATTTATGGTAGTGAGAATTTTTGAGACATTATTATATGATGTTACTTTCAGGTTCTTAAACATTGTTCAAATTCATAAAATGTGTAAAATTCTACAGTCAATATACATGGAAATCACATCAAGTAAGTTTACGTCAGGAGTATAGATGAAAGATATCAACCAACATGAATAAAAAGAGCTTATGAAAATGAAACAGTGAATTGAAGGTAAAAAAAATCATTTGTCAAAATGGAAGTAATTATTGATAAAAGTAAAAAAATATCAGCAAAACGGTTGTACATAATGTTAAGTGATTACGATTGGTAAAACACTGTTATCACAACTACTTGCGGAACACTCGAGGTGATGTTACTGTAGTTCATACGACTGTAGTACGCCAACTGAAGAAGCTGAAAAATAAGCGTCTGGAACTGTGCTCCTGCAAAAACATGACAGAAAATCTGACACTGCGTGTTGTCAGCACTGAGTCGTCACATTCACGACACCGCGTGTTGTCAGCACCGAGTCGCCACATTCACGATACCGCGTGTTGTCAGCATAGAGTCGTCACATTCACGATACCGCGTGTTGTCAGCACCGAGTCGTCACATTCATGACATCGCGTGTTGTCAGCACTGAGTCGCCATATTCACGACATCGCGTGTTGTCAGCACTGAGTCGCCACATTCACGACACCGCGTGTTGTCAGCACTGAGTCGT